>SJYX01015403.1:733161-774406 GCA_006410675.1 Oreotragus oreotragus
GCGGGGGGGGGGCTTTGGAGGGAGGGGCCTATGTATACCTGTGGCTGATTCATGTTGATTTATGGCAAAGGCCAACACCATATTGTAGAGCAATTATCCTACAAGGAAAAAAAAGTACAGAGTAGATGATTTTGTTTGCAACTCTTCTAAAAGCCATTCAATGGCTATCATCAAAAAAACCCATAAACAACAAATGCTGGAGAGAGGGTGTAGAGAGACGGGAACCCTCCTACACTGTTGGTGGGAATGTAAACTGGTATAGGCACTATCAGTTCAGTCGCTCAGTCATGTCTGACTCTTTGAGACCCCATGGACTGCAGCACAGCAAGCTTCCCTGTCCATCACCAGCTCCCAAAGCTTACACAAATTCGTGTCCATCAAGTCGGTGATGCCACTATGGAGAACAGTATTGACGGCCCTTAAAAAACTAAAAATAGAGCTATCACATGACCCTACAATCCTACTCCTGAACATATATCCGGAGAAAAACATAATCCAAAAGGATGCACCCCAATGTTCATTGCAGCACTGCTTACAACAGCCAAGACATGGAAGCAACCTAAGTGTCCATCGACAGAGAAATGGACAAAGATGTACATACCTGCAATGAAATAATACTCAGCTGTTAAAAAGAATGAAATAAGGCCATTTGTAGTAACACAGATGGACCTAGAGAGTGTTATACTGAGTGAAGGAAGTCAGACAGAATAAGAGAAATATTGCATGACATCCCTTATACTTGGAATCTAAAAAGAAATGATACAAATGAACTTACTTACAAGACAGAGACTCACAGACTTAGAAAGCAAGCTCATGGTCGCCAGGGGGAAGGGATAGTTAGGAGGTTGGGGAAGGTCATATACACACTGCTATATTAAAAATGGATAACCAACAAGGACCTATAGTATAGTGCATGGAACTTGACTCAATGTTATGTGTCAGCCTGGATGGGAGGGAGGTCTGGGGGAGAACGGATACACGTATATGTATGGCTGAGTCCCTTAACTGTTCACCTGAAACTACCACAACATTGTTAATTAGTCATACTCTAACACAAAAGAAAAAGTTTGAAAAAATATATATACATTTAAAATAAGTACTTGAAATACATGCTTAATCTACTTATTAGAAAAATTAATAAATAAATAAAATAAAACCCACTCAAGGGAATTCCCTGGTGGTCCAGTGGTTAGGCATCCATGCTTTCAATACCGATGATCCAGGTCTGATCCCTGGTCAGGGAATTAAGATTCCATGGCGAGGGCAAAAAAAAGTCATTCTAAAGGATAAAGCTCCAGCCTTTCAATCTATTCAGCCAAATCAGCCTTGACAACATCTTAGGTAGATATGCCAGCCCATGTACATGCGTGCTCACCAAGCAGAATTTATAATATATAGGGCCAACAATAAAGTGTATTCCACTGAAAACAAAAAAAAATGGGGTAGGGAGGATCAGATTGTCTCAGTATTTTCATACTAAAAGATTTGCTGTTAAAAAATAAATCACAAAACATGAACTCTATAATTTTCCTCTAAGAAATCAATGTTTACTTATATTTAATAATGAAGTAAGAAAAAAAAGTTTTTTAAAAAAGTAAATATATTTGGAAATGAGCTAGAGAGGTCAGTATTTTAGTACTAAGATACAATTAACATCTACAGAAACCAGATGGGGTCTCTATATGGACTCCTGCTGATAACTATCTAAGTGAATCAAGATTAAAAGAATGTATTAGAGGGAAAAAAAATAAAATTACTTTTAGAAATCTAAGATTAAAGGTAAAATGTTAGCAACAGATAAGAAAAAAAAGAATGATAATAGAAATATATTGACTTCTATGTATATTTCCATACATAGACATGAAAAAAGTTTCATGAAAAAATATCAGCTTTCTAACCAAACACAAATAGGTATTTAAATGTCCCTTTGCAATGAGGTACTTTCACTAACTTATAATACAAATTACGAAGGAAGAAAATGCAGAAGGCTAAGAATGATTCAAAAGCATAAGATAAAGGGAATTAGGGCACATCCATTAGATATTTTATAGTCAAGGAAAAAAGTATTTAAGAAAGCCTCCATTAATCCTTATCTCCATCCTAAACAATAAACACTGCTTTCTTTTAACTTTCCAAGAATTACAGAGTGCCTAATGCTGAACAACAGTACTTCACCATTCCAGTTTACAGGCAAAAATGCAGATGAGGAAATGAAATATTATGAAGATTTTTTATAAAATATCAAACTGCAACACAAGACTACTGTAACTTCTCCTTAAAAAAAAAAAAAAAAAAAGAGGAAGGAAAAAACTTCCTAGCTCTTAAATAAAAGAGCATTCCAAAAACTTACACTGCTTCCAGATTACTAACTGCAAATATCTGGTCCTTCAGGAATATCAATGCGACATTGCAAGTCACTTAATTTCTACTGGCCTCAATTTCTTCACACATAAGAGGGTTATTTAGTTTGTCTAATTTCTTATGATTTTCCTTCAAGTTTTATATTTGTTTTAACTCACATTTCAATAACAGGAAGTATATTTTCTTAGCGGGAAATATCGAGTCTGGAATAATCAGAAGTCTCTGATTCTAAGGTCAGTTTAACAAGAGAAAAGAAAGATTTGTTTTAGATCATTTAAGTAAACAAAAGAAAAGCCCTTCTAACTGCAAGGCCCTGTCACGTCTGCTAATCAGCAAGCACGGATGCAGCATGTGTCCCTTCTCACTGCTGACAGCTGTTCTCTATTCATCAATTATTTTAATTTACCTTCTGGAACTGTGAATGATTTTTAGCCTGAAGAACAAATTACATTTAAAGCAGGTGCAGCTTTATATAGCTATTAAAAGAAAAGAATTAATTAACATAAAAATACGTTGTATATACGCATAAAATATCTCTGGCAATAGACACAAGAAACTGATAAAACTGGTTGTCTCCAAGAGGGAAAAGTGGATAATAAACAACAGAAATGGAATGGATAATAAAGAAGAAAAATGGTATCACTATACACCCTTTTGTACCTTTTTAATTTTGGACCATGTGCAATTATTACCTATTTCAAAAATTTTAAATATTTTATATGAAATTTATATATTTATAATTTAAATATTACATATGAAACATATATTCCCTAGTAACTCAGCTGGTAAAGAATCTGCCTGCACTGCAGGAGACCCTGGTTCAATTCCTAGGTCAGGAAGATCCCCTGAAGAAGCAATAGGCTACCCACTCCAGTATTCTTGCCTACAGAAAACCATGGACATAAGAGCCTGGTAGACTACGGTCCATGGACTCGCAATGGATCAGACACAAATGAGCGACTAAAACAACACACACGTGAAACATAAAGACTTTCGAATTGCAAATAACTGGAAATAATTAGACATATATGGAGTATAATATATTCATTATTTATATAACAAAGCAATAACATGTCAGAATGATTTGTATTTTTTTCATAAACTGAGATCCTCTTCTCAGATTCTATTCAAACATTATTTCAATCTTTCTTTATGAGATAAAAGTATTTGTATTATTTTCATATTCAAACCCACAAATATTTTTAAAATACATTTAATTACTAAAGTACTAAAAAAATGTACAAGATAGGTAGACACATGCTGTGTAATTCAGTCGCATAAAATCCAGAAAAGGTAAATTAAAAAACTGCCAAATTTGGCACTAAAAATGTAAAATGCAAATCTTCCATTTAACAGAAGTTGCCATGAACAAGGTAATAGATAAGGGACAAAGACCAAATGTAATACAAATGGTTAAAAGATTACCATCCAGAACACAAAAATAGCATCTTCAAATCAGTATCTCCCCCAAAATTCCAGCTGAACAACAATTCACAGCACTAAAAATAACCCAAAAAATTGATGAAAAGATGTTCAGCTTCACTAGTAATATTAAAATAAGATACCAACAATGGCAAAATTTAAAAGACCTGATAGTATCTAGAGTTGGCAAGAGTGTGAGTAAATGCCCCTTCACACACACACTGTTAAGAATACTGGGGACTTCCCTGGGGATTCAGTGGTTAGGATTCCATGTTTCCACCACAGTGGGCACAGGTTCAAACCCTAGTTGGGGAAATAAGACTCTATATGCTGCACAGTGTGACCAAAAATCTTTAAAAATACATAATGAAAGAAAGAATATAATTGGGACAGACTTTTGGAGAGAGAAACTGACAGTATGAAATTTTCATCTATGAAAATTTTAAATGCATATACTCTTTGACTCACCAATTCCATTTCTAGGAATCTATTCTGCAAAAATATACAAATATGTACAAAGATACATATACAGTATGTGAACTGTGAACTTCCAGATGTTCAAGCTGGTTTTAGAAAAGGCAGAGGAACCAGAGATCAAATTGCCAACATTCACTGGATCATCAAAAACCAAGAGAGTTCCAGAAATACACTTATTTCTGCTTTATTGACTATGCCAAAGCCTTCAGACCACCTGACCTGCCTCTTGAGAAACATATATGCAGGTCAGGAAGCAACAGTTAGAACTGAACATAGAACAACAGACTGGTTCCAAATAGGAAAAGGAGTACGTCAAGGCTGTATATTGTCACTCTGCTTATTTAACTTACATGCAGAGTACATCATGAGAAACGCTGGGCTGGAGGAAGCACAAGCTGGAATCAAGACTGCAGGAAGAAATATGAATAACCTCAGATACGCAGATGACACCACCCTTATGGCAGAAAATGAAGAAGAACTAAAGAGCCTCTTGATGAAAATGAAAGAAAGTGAAAAAGTTGGCTTAAAGCTCAACATTCAGAAAAAAAGATCATGGCACCTGGTCCCATCACTTCATGGCAAATAGATAGGGAAACAGTGGCTGACTTTATTTTGGGGGGCTCCAAAATCACTGCAGATGGTGACTGCAGCCATGAAATTAAAAGACGCTTACTCCTTGAAAGGAAAGTTATGATCAAGACAGCATATTAAAAAGCAGAGACATTACTTTGTCAACTAAGGTCCATCTACTCAAGGCTAT
The DNA here is from genome assembly GCA_006410675.1 of Oreotragus oreotragus. NCBI lineage: Eukaryota > Metazoa > Chordata > Mammalia > Artiodactyla > Bovidae > Oreotragus > Oreotragus oreotragus. The sequence continues at coordinate 738,182 of SJYX01015403.1, forward strand.
GGTTTTTCCAGTAGTCATGTATTGATGTGAGAGTTGGACTACAAAGAAAGCTGAGCGCCGAAAAATTGATGCTTTTGAACTGAGGTGCTGGAGAAGACTCTTGAGAGTCCCTGGATTGCAAGGAGATCCAACCAGTCCATCCTAAAAGAGATCAGTCCTGGGTGTTCATGGGAAGGACTGATGCTGAAGCTGAAATTCCAATACTTTGGCCACCTGATGCGAAGAATTAACTCAGTTGAAAAGACCCTGATGCCGGGAAAGATTGAGGGCAGAAGGGGATGATGGAGAATGAGATGGTTGGATGGCATCACCAACACAATGGACATGGGTTTGGGTGGATTCCAGGAGTCGGTTATGGGCAGGGAGGCCTGGAGTGCTGTCGTTTATGGGGTCACAGAGTCGGACACGACTGACTGACTGAACTGAACATATACAAAGATGTTCTTTAAGATTTGCTTGTAATAGAGAAAAATTAGAAATGAACCGAGCTCTCATCAATAGGAGAATTATTAATTTTTGGTAAATTCATATTATAGAATACTAATGCGGTGATGTATATCTACTGTACCTTAACAGTAAAAAGACATATTACAGAAAAAATACAGCTATCAACAAATACTTGATGAATCGATGACTATAAATAGGCCTAATTATCTCTTTTAAAAGGGAGAGCATAGTATCTCTATATTTAAATAAATGACAAAGGGAGGCTGGAGGGATACATATCAAACTGTTCGGAGTGGTTACCTATGAAAAGAAGAATGAGATTGGATGGAGGGCAGGGAACTAGGAAAGGAAAGGATTGAAGGGAGATTTTTTTACTCTTCATCATTCAACATCATCTGAATGGTTTATAACCAATATATATTCATGTATTATTTAATTATACATACATTTCTTATACAAATAAAAGTTTTAATTTAACAGAAAAAAACTATGAAAATGAAAAAAAATCACAGAATTAGATCTCAAAAGTTCTATATCAAGGTACCAGGTACAGAAGAATCCCAACCACAAGGACTATAGCCTGCCAAATTCCTCTGTTCGTGGAATTCTCTAGGCCAGAATACTGGAGTGGGTAGCCATTCCCTTCTCCAGGGGATCTTTCCAACTCAGGGATCGAATCCAAGTCCCCCACATTGCAGGCAGATTCTTTACCATCTGAGCCACAAGGCAAGTCGAAAGACAGGATTAACTGCTACATTTACAATGCAAAAACTATTGGGCACAAAAACTATTGTAGGATCTTATATTGCTTAATTGATCTTTATAACAATCATAAGACTGACAATGTTATCTCCATTTTACAGATGAAGACACAAAGCTTTGTATGCTCAAAAACTTAGCCCAGCATTTATATTAAGGCTGGACATCTCACTAGCAGCTGAGTATTTCTTTCAGAAACATGTCAGGACATAAATTCCGATATCAATATCGATGTCAACACCATCCGTGAAATTTCTTAAAAGTAACTGAAGGAACCTATTTAACTGTGTAGCAAAAAACAAAGGGGTAAAAAGGAGGCAAATATATATACTTAGATTAATTTTCAGATCAGTTTTTCATTACTTCCTTAAAACATCTGCATTGCCTTATCTTGACAGGCAAGAAATTGCGTTCTCCTCCCCAATCCCGAACCTAAGCTTTGTAACAATGAAAATTAGAATTTTTGACTGTGAAAGACAGAAATACAGAGACAGAGAGGATAGGCAAAGAAAGACACAGAAACAGAAACAGGAAGGGAGAGAAGAAGAAAAGACTGTAGACAAAAACTCTAGGACAAGACTGGAACCATAAGTTGACTCAAGTTCTTTCTATTGTATCACATTGATTTCCAAGAAGAGAAAGGGCAACAATACAAAAACAAGAAACAACATAAAATGGATACAGTCATCTAAATATGCCAAAATGAAAAACCTTCATCGAACTCGAATAATATAAAAAATTATTCCAACAGAGGTCCATAGTTCTATCACTTTTCATAGTTTTTCTATTAAACAATGCTAATAGGATGGGTAAATAAGGTAGAAGTCTATATTAACAACAATCTAATCAAAGTTTTAAATATATCCTTTTAGCTAGAGAGACAAAATTATTAGCTCAACTGTGTAAGATACTAAAATGAATTTAAAGATTACTTTTTTTATTTTAAAAGATCTCTCCACACCTGGTAAAATATAATTCCTAACCTTTACTTAATAAACTCCAGTTAATTTTTAAATTATGTTATCCAAATGAATACCTCCATCAAAAAACAAGCAGTATTGAAAATGACAGGAGAGAAGGAAACCTCCAAAGTGAAAACAAAAATTTAGATTGAAAGAACTCTAGCTGTTTGCATCTGTGAGTGCTCAGTCACTTCTTTGTGACCCTATGGACTGAAGCCAGCCAGGCTCCTCTGTCCATGGGATTCTCCAAGCAAAAATACTGGAGCAGGTTGCCATGCCCTCCTCCAGGGGAGCTTCCCAACCTAGGGATCGAACCCACATCTCCAGTGTCTCCTGCACTGCAGCCGTATTCTTTACCACTGAGCCATCAGGGGAGTCCCTTAGCTGTTTAACTTTTGACTTTAAAACAAGCCAGATTTGAAAGTACCTTTGAAAAGCCATATCGAATATGGGGAAGTCTAAATAATTTTTTTTTAATTTTACATCTTTTTGATCTTTTATTACTCAAAAGATTCATTTTTTAATTTAGCTTTCTGATTCTGGCTTATGTTTTCAATACTTTCACAACAATATTTTACTCCTCTATAAGGAAAGTGCATTTAATCCTGTCACAAACACATGTGGCACATACGGAACAACTATATGTTGGTCTATATTTTTTAGACAACTTCGTAAGCCTGCAATGCTCTGGGAGACCTGGGTTCGATCCCTGGGTTGGAAGATCCCCTGAAGAAGGGAATGGCAACCCAATCCAGTATTCTGGCCTGGAGAATTCCACAGACTGCATAGTCCACAGGGTCGCAAAGCGTCACACACGACTTGAGCAACTTTCACTTTGACTTTCATAAGAACTTTAGGTCTCACAGCATGAATTCCTTGGAATTTGGCCTGGGCACACTCTACATGCAGATTGTGGTGCTTTCCCAACCTTCTTGGGATAAAGGTAAATAATTCTATTACCAAGGGTTCAGGACGGCCTGGTTTTCTTACAGACTGTACTGCAGGATAAAAGACAACGGTATGTCAAATGCTGTATCATTCTGAATGCTTCTAGATACCATCCCAGAAGAGAAGAAACTAGATAAACTTAAATAGTTGCAGTTGAAATTGAAACTAGGTAAATTTCAAGTGTTGCTACAATGCTTTGCTGCTGAACATAACTTAGTTTTTGGAGAACGACCAAAAGCAAAATTATGGTACTAATTTAAAGCATAAGAACTTGAGATCTGTAAAGTATGTGAAAAATTTGTTTTATTCTTAAATAATATACTTTTTTAGGGACCTTGCTGGCAGTTCAGTGGGTAAGATTCTATGCTCCCAATGCAGGGGACTTGGAGTCCCTCCCTAGTCTAGGAGCTCCCGCATGCCACAAGGGTGTGGCAAAATAATAACAACACACTGTTTTAGATCATTTGTTTACAACATGGTTCAGTGGGTTTGTTTAAGGTCTACCGGATCTCTGCTGAGTTCTCCAGTCTCAGACTTGAATACTTTTCCACTCATAAAGTTCACAAATTGTGTCACGGATTTCAAGAGAAACATGGAGGGTTAACTTTGGTCAGACCAAAGCTAGTAACATTTTTAGAACTATTCAAAATGTGAATCTTACTGACTAATGAGAAACAATGCCACCATTTGACTACAGAATCATTATTGGACATTAGGCAGAGCTAAGCATAAGAAACTCAAGGTATTATGTTTTCAATACTTTCACAACAATATTTTACTCCTCTATAAGGAAAGTGCATTTAATCCTGTCACAAACACATGTGGCACATACGGAACAACTATATGTTGGTCTATATTTTTTAGACAACTTCGTAAGCCTGCAATGCTCTGGGAGACCTGGGTTCGATCCCTGGGTTGGAAGATCCCCTGAAGAAGGGAATGGCAACCCAATCCAGTATTCTGGCCTGGAGAATTCCACAGACTGCATAGTCCACAGGGTCGCAAAGCGTCACACACGACTTGAGCAACTTTCACTTTGACTTTCATAAGAACTTTAGGTCTCACAGCATGAATTCCTTGGAATTTGGCCTGGGCACACTCTACATGCAGATTGTGGTGCTTTCCCAACCTTCTTGGGATAAAGGTAAATAATTCTATTACCAAGGGTTCAGGACGGCCTGGTTTTCTTACAGACTGTACTGCAGGATAAAAGACAACGGTATGTCAAATGCTGTATCATTCTGAATGCTTCTAGATACCATCCCAGAAGAGAAGAAACTAGATAAACTTAAATAGTTGCAGTTGAAATTGAAACTAGGTAAATTTCAAGTATTGCTACAATGCTTTGCTGCTGAACATAACTTAGTTTTTGGAGAACGACCAAAAGCAAAATTATGGTACTAATTTAAAGCATAAGAACTTGAGATCTGTAAAGTATGTGAAAAATTTGTTTTATTCTTAAATAATATACTTTTTTAGGGACCTTGCTGGCAGTTCAGTGGGTAAGATTCTATGCTCCCAATGCAGGGGACTTGGAGTCCCTCCCTAGTCTAGGAGCTCCCGCATGCCACAAGGGTGTGGCAAAATAATAACAACACACTGTTTTAGATCATTTGTTTACAACATGGTTCAGTGGGTTTGTTTAAGGTCTACCGGATCTCTGCTGAGTTCTCCAGTCTCAGACTTGAATACTTTTCCACTCATAAAGTTCACAAATTGTGTCACGGATTTCAAGAGAAACATGGAGGGTTAACTTTGGTCAGACCAAAGCTAGTAACATTTTTAGAACTATTCAAAATGTGAATCTTACTGACTAATGAGAAACAATGCCACCATTTGACTACAGAATCATTATTGGACATTAGGCAGAGCTAAGCATAAGAAACTCAAGGTCTCCTCACTCGGAGTCAAAAGTTTTAGGTATTAATCTTGCAAAGAATTTTAAAAGTTTTAAATAGTTTATTCCTTAAATTATCATAGCGGCTTATGTTAAAAATTCAAATGTTTATTAAGTAAAATTTCAGCCTATAAAAACACATGTAAAAAAGATAGGCAGGAAAGAAAAAGATAGGCAGAATGTTTTTAAGAGTAATGCTTATAGTAAAAATTAATTTAAAATTCTATCACAAATTAATGCTTACCAATTAAGATCAAAGTGAATATTCATATAAATTTATGTAGCATTCTTTATTTGCTTATTTGTGTTTTACCTCATTTGTGGTAAAAGAGATGCTTTATCTAAAGAACACAATTTCACTTTTCATTATATAATGAAATAGAACTATCTCTACTATAGTTTTCTGTCACACCTAAAGACAAGGTGATCTTTGTAAAATATATTAAAATTATCCCTTTTTTTTTTTATTCCCACACTTGTTTTCAATGAGAAAAGTAGAACTTAAGATATTTGAGTATGCTTCAAAAATTGAACATACAAAAAAGAGTTTGTCAGTAGGTATACAACTGTATCTACTATACAGCAGAATATTTAGAAACATAAGAAAATGTACTGAGTCACAAAAACTTGAAAACGTACTAAAAAAAACCACAACTATATAAGCATTGACTATTGAAAGAAGTACAACAGTATATATACTATATAACTACCCACTTAATTGAGTTTTCCATCCTTAGCTTTCTACTTCCTTAGCATTTATAAACTTATAGAATTAAGTAGGGAGGTACCTTTGTTCACTTTCTTTTTTAGTAGAGAATATCTGAACACATCTCTGACAGATAGTCTGCCAATGTCTACATAAATGCCTCTAATGACAGACAATTTCTATACCCCACCCAAGGTACGTGTCTCAGTCTCTAAGACAGTCACCAGTGAGACTATTCTTGTTTTTATACCCTTTCGTAGTCCCTGGCCCTTGAGTGTAGACTGGATTTAGTAACTCACTTGTACCCAAGTGCAGACTGGAAGTGTTGGGGTGTCACTTCCAAGATTTATAAAGAGATGGTAACATTCATTCCAAGAGCAGGTGTGTGCCCTCTCTCAAACTGCTCTCTCTGGGGGAAGTCAGCTGCCACGTCATGAGGAAACCTTGTAGAAAGATCCAAGTAACAAAGAACTGAAGAAAGTCTTCAGTCAGCAGTCTGTGAAGAGTGGAAGCCCTCAGTCCAACAAGGAAGAGAGGTTCGAGTCACTGAGCTTGGAAGGAGATCCTTCTCCAGTCTAGTTTTCTGGTGAGACCATAGCTCTAAAGAAGCTTAACTGCAATCTCAAGAGAGACCTAAGCTCAGAGGCTCCCAGCTGGGATGGCCCAGATTCCTGACCTCCAGAAACAGTAAAGTGAATATTTGTTGTTTTAAGCCACTTAGTTTGGGGGTAACTTGTTAACACAGCAATACACAATTTCAGCAATACACAATTCAAATACAGAATTCCTGCAATTTTTCACAAGTATAAAAAGGCATTTTGTTTTCCAATATTGCATTGAAATCTCCTTTCATCTAGGTATGTCTTCAGGGTCAACACAATAAAAATTTGTTATGTTAAAAATTTACACATTTGAGTCTGACAATCATCATGTTTCTTCCCCTACTTCCTTCAACCAATCTTCATATAACTTCCAGATTCCCTATAATACTAGTCATTCTCCTCTGAACAATTGTCAACCTTACTTTAAAGCACCTGAAATAGAACACAATACTCCCTCCAGTTGTGGTCTGGTCAACAACTGTACACAATGAAATTAACAATTCCCATAATGTGGGTACTATTCAATGAGCACAACTAGACAACTAAAGTTGCTTTACATCATCTATTTCTGAGATACTGTTTTTTTGTACTTCCCAGAATTTTATTTCAAAAGCTTTTCCTAAAGTTAGAAAGAAAACCAACCCAATTCTATTTCCAAGCTCTCAAAATAATATTTTTTAAAAGCAAAATTTGGAAAAATGTTCAGACAATATATATAGCAAGGGGTTAATATCCAAAATACGCAAAGAACTCATAAAACATCAAAAAATGAACAACCCGATTAAAAAATGGGCAAAAGATTTAAACATTTTTTCCAAAGACATACAGACTGCAATGAAAAGATGCTCAACTAATCATCAGGGAAATACTAATAATCAAAACCAGTGACATCCTCACACACGTCAGAATGGCTGTTATTGAAAAAGACAACAAATAACAACTGTAGCAAGGATACAGAAAACACAGAACCCTTGTGAACTGCAGGTGGGAATGTAAGCTGGTACAGACACTATGGAAAACAGATTCCTCAAAAAATTAAAAATAGAACTACCACAGGACCCAGCAATTCCACTCCTGGATATTTATCTGAAAAAAAACGAAGACACTAGTTAGAAAAAAATAAGAATCCCTATGTTCGTTGCTGCATTATTTACAAAAATGAGATACAAAAGCAACCTAAGTACACACTAATAGATGATAGAGAAAGATGTGGTATACACACACATATACACAACAGAATACTACTCAGCCAAAAAACTGAATGAAAGGTTTCCCTGGTGGTTCAATGGTTATCCACCTGTCAATACAGGGGACACAGGTTCTATCCCTGGTCAGGGAAGATTCCACATGTCGTGGAGCAACTAAGCCCACAAGCCACGACTACTGAGGACCCTGCACTAAAGCCTGTGTTCTGCAACAAAAGAAGCCACTGCAAGGAGAAGCCCACGCACCACATGAAGACTAGCTCCCACTTGTCACAACAAGATAAAGCCCTTGAGCAGCAACAAACACCCAGCACAGTCAAATATAAAGTAAATAAATCTTTAAAAAAAAAATGAATGAAATCTTGCCATGTATTATGCTAAGTGAAATAAGTTAGAGAAAAGTAAATACTAAATGATTTCACTTATATGTGAAACCTAAAAAACAAAACAGAAACAGTTATACATACAGAGAACAAACAGGTGGTTGCCAGAGAGGGAAGGTGTAAGGGGAGGAAGAGACAGGTGAGGGAAATTAAGAACAAATTTCCAGTTTCAAAACAAATGAGTCATGGATATGAAATGTACAGTGTGGGGACTAAGACAATAACTATTAATATGTGATGTCTCTATAGAGTGACATATTGTGACTAGACTTATCATGGTGATCATTTTGAAATGTATAGAAATATCAAATTGCTATGTTATATAACAGGGACTTACATAGTCTTCAAAAATTATACTTCAAACTCTTAGAAAAAAGAGACCAGATTTGTGGTTATCAGGGGTAAGGAGAAGGAGAATTGGATGAAGGCCATCAAAAGGTAAAAACTTCCAGTTAAAAGATAACAAGTACTAGGAATGATAAAAATAATTAACACTGGTGTATATTAAACAGGGGGCTTCCCTGATGGCTCAAATGGTAACGAATCTGCCTCCAATGCAGGAGACCTGGGTTTGATCCCTGGGAAATCCCATAGACAGAGGAGGCTGGCGGGCTACATAGTCCATGCATTCACAAAGAGTTGGACACAACTTAGCAACTAAACAACAATATTATACAGGAAAGTTGTTGAGAGTAAATCCTAAGAGTTCTCATCACAAGGGAAAATATTTTTTCCTATTTCTAAAATTTTGTATCTATATGAAATGATGGATGTTCACTCAACTTATGATAATTATTTCATAATGTATGCAAGTCAAATTATGTACACCTTAAATTTATCCAGTGCTGTTTGTCAATGATATCTCAATAAAACTGGAAGCAAAGAAAGGAAAAATGTTAAATCAAAATGGACATTAAGGCACCAATTTTAGCTCAGTTCTATAAAGCTTTCTCAAAGATTTTTATATAAGTTCCATTTTCTTTTTCAATAGGTTTCACAAAACTTGGCACTTAGTCATAGAACTTCATTCATTTCTCCAATGAGTTATTTGAATCAAAAGCATCAACTATAAATAGTATAAAAATTTTATGCCATTTTTCTTGTAGTACTTTTTCTCTAAAATAGTGCTGACTCGTAAAATGAGATCAACTTCCTAACAGAGTGACGTGAATGTGACTGGTGCAATGTAAATTTCCCCCCCTTTAGAACTCATAAAGTAAGGACATTGTCCTCGGACAATGTGTCAAAAGGGTTGCTAATAACATGCTATGGAAGAGCTGTGTGTTACATGTGTTAGTCACTCAGTCATGTCTGACTCTTTGTGACCCCATGGTCTGTAGCCTGCCAGGCTCCTCTGTCCACGGAATTTTTCAGGCAAGAACACTGGAATGGGTTGCCATTCCCTTCTCCAGGGGATCTTCTGGAAATTTTTCTGGAAGAGCTACTGTGCTGTGAATAAAATATAAAAATTTAATCTGGAAAAAGTTCACCTTGTTTTTTTTTTTTTAAAAAGCAAGGTGTAATTTTAAAACACTGGGAATCCTGATTAGATCAACTATGTTAAAGATGACACATGGAGAGACTCATACTTGTAGAAACACGTTTGAAGTACTCATTTAAAAATACTTGTGTACATGTGCTAGCATCATGTTGCATCCCTGAGTTACAATGACTGAGTTACTACAGTGAACAAGAAGATAAAACACAGAAGGGCTTATAAAGGAGGGCGTGGTGTTTTGTAACGGTATCTTTTTACTCAAACAAAAACAAATTCAAAAGAAAAAGAAAAATCAGTTGAAATATAGCTATGGAAGAGCTGTGTGTTACATGTGTTAGTCACTCAGTCATGTCTGACTCTTTGTGACCCCATGGTCTGTAGCCTGCCAGGCTCCTCTGTCCACGGAATTTTTCAGGCAAGAACACTGGAATGGGTTGCCATTCCCTTCTCCAGGGGATCTTCTGGAAATTTTTCTGGAAGAGCTACTGTGCTGTGAATAAAATATAAAAATTTAATCTGGAAAAAGTTCACCTTGTTTTTTTTTTTTTAAAAAGCAAGGTGTAATTTTAAAACACTGGGAATCCTGATTAGATCAACTATGTTAAAGATGACACATGGAGAGACTCATACTTGTAGAAACACGTTTGAAGTACTCATTTAAAAATACTTGTGTACATGTGCTAGCATCATGTTGCATCCCTGAGTTACAATGACTGAGTTACTACAGTGAACAAGAAGATAAAACACAGAAGGGCTTATAAAGGAGGGCGTGGTGTTTTGTAACGGTATCTTTTTACTCAAACAAAAACAAATTCAAAAGAAAAAGAAAAATCAGTTGAAATATTAAGTTTTGGTTATTCAAAGCAATGGTCTCAAAATTAAATGGAAAAAAAAAAAGTATTCTTAGACAAGGGTCAGCAATGGATTTATAACCTGAAGAAATGGATTAAAGTCTTCTGTACAAAAACATTATACATAAAATATAAAGAGTAACATAAAAAATGACAAATAAAATTTCATGGAAGTTCAGAGGAATAATGAGCTATCTTGCTAAGAATGTGTCTGAAGGAGTGTTAATATCCTAGCATGCAGAGATGGGAAGGGAAAAGCATGCTGACATTTACTGTGTGGCCACTATGTCAGGTCCTGTGCTAAAACACTCCCATACATCATCTATACTAATTCTCACAACTTTCCAACTTCATTTTACCTAAGATTACACTAATACTCTGAGACGTTAGTTACTTGTCTCAGGTTACACTGCAAAAAGTGCAGAAGCAAGAATGGGACAACTGGGTCCAAAATCCTGTGATCTTTCCATTATAACCTTCAGGCCTGTATAGTGGTGAAAACAAGAGAGGATAGTTAGGATTCAAGTAATTTGGAGCCTAATGTCAAAGCTTCAGAAAGTGAACTCAACTTATTTCCTGTCCTATGAAGTAATCTCTCATTCATTAGCTGAGTAAAGTGAGTGAAGTCGCTCAGTCGTGTCCAACTCTTTGCAACCCCATGTACTGTAGCCTACCAGGCTCCTCTGTCCATGGGATTTTCCAGGCAATAGTACTGGAGTGGACTGCCATTTCCTTCTCCAGGCCATCTTTCCAACCCAGGGATCGAACTCGGGTCTCCCATGTTGTAGACTGACACTTAACCGTCTGAGCTACCAGGACTAAGGCAATTCTTCTAAAACTNCCAGGCTCCTCTGTCCATGGGATTTTCCAGGCAATAGTACTGGAGTGGACTGCCATTTCCTTCTCCAGGCCATCTTTCCAACCCAGGGATCGAACTCGGGTCTCCCATGTTGTAGACTGACACTTAACCGTCTGAGCTACCAGGACTAAGGCAATTCTTCTAAAACTCTTCTCTAAAAAGACAAAAGAAACTGAACCCATCCCCACAGAGCCTATAAACATAATTTCTTTGAATTTTACCTTAGAAATTAGTGTCAATATTACATTCTCCATATATCTTGTTTAATATTAAAAAAAAATTTTTATCCAAGTCGTCAAGGGAAATTGATGACAATTCCATAAATGTGTGTCATATTCTGTGGCCACAAATTTACTTCTTGGCACATTTCAGCTTATCTCGAATACTCCTATTTGAAAACCATAGGTCAGAGGGGATAAAGTACGCTATTTCTTGATCAAGAATCAATGATGTACACTAAGAATTATTTAATACCAAATGAAACTGAAGCAAGAGTTATAAGAATTATTTATACCAAATGAAACTCAAGTAAGAGTTATTGGCCATAGCTTTATTTTCTAAACTATGAAAACGTCCTACTGAAACCAGGAAAGCAATCCTGACCCAAATACAGAAAGAACACACCCTTTCGCCATGTTACCACAGTAATAAAGAACCTCTGCCAAGGAGTACAGATGTATTTTAATAGTTTCTATAAGCCCCTTAAGGCCATTGTAAGAAATAAGGTCTTGGACCTACTAAGTAGATCATTCAGGAATTTTTAATTATCCTGTCAACCGTCCATTCTATTAAAAGGTAATCAACAGATATCTTAAATTTTGTTTCCAAAGTGCTTTCAAATACTTTATTTTGTTCAGCTTCACAGCTCATTCCCAGACTAAAACAAAAGCAGGTATTATCATTTGGAAATTAGACTAGTCAACAGTCGGGTAAGCAGCTCTTCCAAGATTACAATCAGTAGCAAAGGGAAACTTAAATCCAGGCAATCTGATTTTCAGCTTACTAAGCTACTAAGGAAAGCTGCATCTTTTCACACTTATTTTGAAATGTTTCTCAAACTGCAGCATATGTCAAGCATATCAAACGCTATTTAGTAAGTAATTGATAACGGGGCTTCACAAACAGAAAAACTAAACACATTATGTAACTAGGAATGGATAGCACCCTGCTCTCTTATGATATAATCCTAGTACTGGCTGCAAAAAGAAAAAAAGACAATTAGGAAGTGGGAAAGTGGGTGGAAAACAGATTAAAATTCCTTCACAAAAAAACTGCTTATTTATAATGGCATCAAATTCAAGCGCGCGCGTGTGTGTGTGTTTTCCCCTAACAATACACTATTATGGCTTAATTGGCTGGTCACTATAATAATTTTTCCTTTCTATGTAGAAGCAATCATTCCACTAAAACCTAAGGTAAAATTGTTCATTACATTTTCCTTCTAAATGAGACCCAGGAATATGCTATATAAAGGAAAACAGGCTCTTAGGCGTTTCTCCGTTCTATTATGGTAAAATTTCAAGGCAACACATGCCAACCCCGGAGACAAAAAAACCTACTTGTATTTACTGTGGAAAAAAAAANTGCTAGAAGAGTATCATTTAAATCTTCATCTAAATCTCAAAAGAACTACAAATCAAGAGCAATCTGTAAAATATCTTACCACCTATTAGCAGCTGAGTGGTATTTTAAAAAAAAAAAGGGCGGGGGAGGGGGAATAACCTGACCTTCTGGCACTAGATAGGTTTGGTATTCATCAAGTAAAAACCAAAATGTCCTGTTTTTGTTCTCATTTAAGCCTCACCATCTCCCTTAAAGTGCCTGTTAATTACTACCATTTTAGAGATCAAGGGAAATAACTCACCCAAGGTCATCTAACAACTGATAGGTAGCAGAGCCAAGATTCTAACTATTCTGAATCTTAAAACCTTCTTTATCTACTTTTACTCCACCATGTAATAACTGGGAATTTTATTTTTTATTTATTTTTTTTGGGGGGGGGAAATTTTAGCTTGAAGAAAATGGACTTTATTTTGACAAGCCAGAGGGAATAAGAGGTCATTAATGTTTATATCCCCCATGCCCTAGGACATAGTGTTATTTGCATCTAAGTTTCTAGTTAAGAGTAGTCAAAATTATTGAAAGCAGTATACAACCATTGTATTTTCAGAAAAGGGAGGTAGGGAGAGGAAAAGAACCAGGCACTGAAATACAAGACATCTGGCACATTTTATTACTTCTACACTGATAAACGCATTGACTATACATTTGCTTCCTAACATAACATCAAGTTTTACACTACAACCTTAGTAGCTGTTAGCCTAAGATACCACCTTTCCTTCTGCAGTCAGCCACCCTGGTTAAGATTAGATCTTGTCTTTCACTCTAGTTGCTGAAAAGCAGAGAATTGTTCAGAAAGGACAAGGCTTTCTTAGATGAAAGGCTGTCCTTAGTTGGAAAGGTACTGCCTCGATCATTCACCAAATATTTACAGTGCCTCCTCTGGATCAGCAACTAGGCTAAGCATCATTTGAATTAAGATACCACCTTTCCTTCTGCAGTCAGCCACCCTGGTTAAGATTAGATCTTGTCTTTCACTCTAGTTGCTGAAAAGCAGAGAATTGTTCAGAAAGGACAAGGCTTTCTTAGATGAAAGGCTGTCCTTAGTTGGAAAGGTACTGCCTCGATCATTCACCAAATATTTACAGTGCCTCCTCTGGATCAGCAACTAGGCTAAGCATCATTTGAAAATGCAGATTCTAACTTGACAGAATGATTCATGATGTCTTGTGACTCAAATAACACTATAGGCTAAGGTAGACTCCTTTTAATCTGATTCTCAAATCTCATTTCCAAAAGGGGGGGAATAAAGGTTTTTAGTGTTTCCTCAAAAGTAGGAAGGAAGCTGAGTACAAACCTAAGAAATCTTGCCTTTGGCTAGACAGGGAATGGTCAGTGGGTGTAAGGGAATTTGTTTTAAAGTTCCACTCTCGTTAGAACGCACACTCACAGACACACCTCAGAGCCGTGTGCTTGAAAGCCCGCAGTGGCTCTAGGAGAACAGAGTGACACCAAGGCTGCTTCTCCTTCCAACAGGTCAAAGGTTATGAAGAAAGAATACCGCATCTACCAGAGCTCCTCTCCACACTCCCAAATAAAAGCTTAAATTGTACGTGGATGGCTGAACCTCGTAAAAAACCTTGTTACAACATAAAAAAATAAAGGCAAATTAAAAAATAAATAAATTTTAAAAGACAACAACAAAAAAGAGGCAGAGAAAGAAAAAAGAATACATGAAGCAAGGATGTAAAGTAAATAATACTGAATGTTATATTGAAAACAAAAATAAATTTAAAAACTTGTTTTGGAAAGAAAATAATATTTCAACATTTTTTAAAAGCTAGAAACTGTATGTAAGAAAATGTTAATAATATGTTGGTAAGGGAGAAATCTCCCCCCATCCTTCTTGAGTTTTTGTGTGTGTGTGTGTGGCGGAGGAGGGAGAGGTCCTAATGATTAAATTGGTACAAGACAGATCAACAGGGGTAAAAATGAACTGAATTACTTCTGTATGGTGGGATTTCCCAGGTGGCACAGTGGTAAACAATCTGCCTAACAATGCAAGAGATACAGGTTTCATCCCTGAATTGGGAAGATCCCCTGGAGGAGGAAATGGCAACCCACTCAGTGTTCTTGCCTGGAGATTCCTTGGACAGAGGAGCCTGTCGTGCTACAGTCCACGGGGTCACAAAGAGTCGGACACGACTGTGCACATGAGCACGCCCTATATATGGGGCCCCCACCAGAATAGGAGGCCTGAAACCAAGTTAGGCAAGTGAGGCTTATACACCATCTGAGGGAAGGAGAAAGGGTTAGGGACTTGGGACTCTAAAGGGGAGGAAAACAGTTTACAGGAAGACAGGAAAATGTTTGGTAAACCAATGTTTGCTGGACCATGCAAGGACAATGGGACACAAAGAAGACACTGGTCTCCAGGCCCTGCAGAGCTCCCCTTACCACACTTAGCCCATACTCTGTGTCCACATCTGCAGTGACAGTGCTCTTCCAGGACCAGAACTTTATCTAAATTCTTTAAGCAGTTAAGCTGGAGGTTGAAAAAAAAAAAAAAAAAAATCACGACTTCCAGAGTCTGCTGTTTGTTAAAAATAATTAGCCCAAAATAATGCTTATGCTAGAGAGGACCTCCCTTGTGGCTCAACTGGTAAAGAATCTGCTTGCAATGCGGGAGACCTGTGTTCAGTCCCTGGGTTGGGAAGATCCCCTGGAGAAGGGAAGAGAAGGGAGGAGAAGGGAAAGGCTACCCACTCCAGTACTCTGGCTGGGAGAATCCCTGGGTTGGGAAGATCCCCTGGAGAAGGGAGGAGAAGGGAAAGGCTACCCACTCCAGTACTGTGGCTGGGAGAATTCCATGTCAAAGAGTCAGACACGATTGAATGACTCTCATTTTGCATTTTAGGGTGGCAAATTTTGCTCCCCTACAGTCCTACCTTTAAATAATTTCAGGAGGATGTGATGTAGGTGGGCTCCCTAAATTAGGGCTATGGTGGAAGCAATCATGTATTTAATGAGGCTTTTCTATGGGGACAAAATAAAAACAATGATTAATGATTGGAGCAGACACATAATCCCAATTCCTGGGATCTGAAGGCAGCCAATAGAGATTTCTAGATGTCTGGCTCAAAGCATACTCAGATGGAATAGGGCAGGCAGTGACAACTTAATAGATTTTCAAATTGTCATTTGAATGTTTTTGATGATGTCATCAAATAACTGGTTAACTTTGAGTGGAGGGAGAAGCAAAAAAAGATTTTCTAAACATGAACAACTGTGGTGTTTTCTCTGGAGTTTATATCAAGTTTTCTAGTTTTAGTGTACAGGGCTTCAGGAACAAGAGCAGTTCTCAATAACCCCAAATCAAAAGAATGGGAAAAATCAGACATTAGTTCAGAGAGTATTGCAGAAGGAAATAGCAACCCACTCCAATGTTCTTGCCTGGAGAATCCCAGGGACGGAGGAGCCTTGTGGGCTNTAGTTTTAGTGTACAGGGCTTCAGGAACAAGAGCAGTTCTCAATAACCCCAAATCAAAAGAATGGGAAAAATCAGACATTAGTTCAGAGAGTATTGCAGAAGGAAATAGCAACCCACTCCAATGTTCTTGCCTGGAGAATCCCAGGGACGGAGGAGCCTTGTGGGCTGCCGTCTATGGGGTCACACAGAGTCGGACAAGACTGAAGCGACTTAGCAGCAGCAGCAGCAGTTCAGAGAGTTGTAGCTAGATATGAGGATCTAGTCCAGTTTATCAGTATAAAACAAACCTCAAAGAAAATGGATAGTATTAGAATCTAATATCCACAGTGTATTACTAAAACATAATTTTTCTGAAATCACCCTCATTTTTACCAACTTAAGACAAACCTGTTTGCAAAGTAAGTTTAGTTTCAATAACTTGGCCTGTTTAATCTACTTAAATACAGCAAGAATAGGAACTGACCATCTAGGCTCTCCTAAACTGTTTTGTTGGAAAATTTCACATGGAATTTAAGATTGGACTTTTAAACGTCTCTTGAGGCCAGGAAGTCAAGTTGAGAACGTACCATTACAACTGCCTTTAATTCATATACATTGGGGTGAATTCTTGTCTTTCGAGTTCCCTCAATAACCTGAAGTTCCTGTAACCTGTCAGGAATTGACCTTCTTTACTCACTTAGTATTATTGCTGAAAACCCTTTAAGCAAGATAGCAAAGTCTGTTTCTCCTTGAGATTTTATTGGCTACATAAAGTCAACCTTAGTCTCTTAAAGCATTCTGATCATATTTCTGGTCTATGTATGTCTCTCTCAAATATGATAATCCAATCATAGACTTGGTCATATAGCCAATATGTCCAATTGTGTCCTGTTACGAGAAGAACCGATTCTTACTGAACTTGTGAAAACAACTATTTGTTGCTGTTCAGTCACTAAGTCGAATCTGACTCTTGCGATCCCATGGACAGTGACTCTCCAAGCTCTGGTTGCCATTTCCTTCTCCAGAGGATCTTCCTGACCCAGGAATCAAACCTGCGCCTCCTGCATTGCACACAGATTCTTTATCACTGAGCCAACTGGGAAATATCCAGTTCTTAGCAGCACTGTTTACAATAGCCAAGACACAGAGGCAATCCCGATGTCCAATGAAAGATGAATGGATAAAGATACACATACACACTGGAATACTACACTCAGTTCAGTTCAGTCGCTCAGTCGTGTCTGACTCTTTGCGACACCATGAATCACAGCACGCCAGGCCTCCCTGTCCGTCATCAACTCTCAGAGTCTACCCAAACTCATGTCCATCGAATTGGTGATGCCATCCAGCCATGTCATCCTCTGTCGTCCCCTTCTCCTCCTGCCCCCAATCCCTCCCAGCACCAGGGACTTTACCAATGAGTCAACTCTTCACATGAGGTGGCCAAAGTATTGGAGTTTCAGCTTCAGCATCAGTCCTTCCAATGAACACCCAGGACTGATCTCCTTTAGGATGGACTAGCTGGTTCTCCTTGCAGTTCAAGGGACTCTAAGAGTCTTCTCCAACACCATACTACTCAGCCATAAAAAAATGAAATAATGCCATTTGTCGTAATATGGATGGACCAAGAGATTATCATACTAAGTGAAATAAGTCAGACAGAGAAAGACATATCTATACCATATGATATAACTTATACATGGAACCTAAAACATAAAGCAAATGAATTTATTTACAAAACAGAAACAGATTCGTAGACATAGAAAACAAAGTTATGGTTACCAAAGGGGAAAGGAGGTGGGAGAGGGATAAATTAGGAGATACAGATTAGCAGATACAAAGTACTATATATAAAATGGATAAACAATTTAGCTCCTACTTATAGCACAGGGAATTATATTCAATGTCTTATAATGAACCATAATATAGGGAACAGTTAGTTGTACAGCAGAAACTAAACCATTGTAAATCAACTATACTACATTAAAAAAAACAAACAAAAAACCCCTCCCTTAAGTATGTAGAACATTATTTACATCCCAAAGGCAGAGGGAAGGAAAGTAAGTTCCTCCAAGAAGGGGTTTGATTTTTCTAAGGCTAGAATACTTACAAACCTTTTGAGAGAGATCAGTAAGGTTAGTTGCTTATCGTAGGAATGATTTGTCCATCCACTTATGCTGCAATGCTTTTCTATCTGGGTACATTTAGCTTAGGGGAGAAGGTCTAAAAAAAAAATTCCTATTATGCTCTGAATTTGAGTTATAGTCACAAGTTCAGTCAGATCGTTGGCCTCCTATCTTATTTATGCCTTTTACAACAAATTTTTCAATTAAGCTATTTTGGAATTTGGAAGCCTCTTGGCAGTTCCTGCATACCAATGAAAATAGTTATCCAATTCTATTTGTTTGATTTGGTAGCCCTTGCTTTTAAGAACACTTTTTAAATGATCTTATCTAATTGGAACATTCCTCATAATGCCATTGTCATCCTAGGTTGTAACCTTTAAGATTGGCAGCAGTTTGCTAGTCACAAATGGAGGGTAACTCACATTTTCTTTTTTCTTTTACATAAAAACAGTAAAATGTTTAATTTTCTTAGGAAAAAAGTGGGCAAGAGGGATTCCAGATGATTGTGATCACACTTCAGCTGTGTCTGAGCAAAACTGATGTTGCAAGCTTGATCTTTAAGATTAAGAGACCCAGGAAATGAAATCACCTGCCACTCAATCCTATGTCACTTCCAGGAGTCATGTTACGACATGCTTTGAATCGACAACAGTGTCTCTACTTCTTAGCAAAGTAACTAGGCTTGCCATAGCAACCATCCCATCTCCAAAGCACAACACTGCTAGTGAGAAGCAAGACTCCGGACTGCTCTGGGGAGGCAGGGAGGAGGGAGAGGGGAATGAGGCACTTATCTTAGAAGCAGAACCCAGTCTAGAACAGAAGTTGGATATCCGAGTTCACCACTATCTCATGTTATAGAAGATAGGTTGGAGAGGATCTGTAAAACGATATCTTTAAGATGATATTGCAGGATTTTGCCGCAGACCTGGACACTGAGAGAAGTGAAAAGTTGCAATAAGTTTTAACTAGCAGCAACAAAATAAGTTTGATAACAGTTTTTGTTTGTTTTAGCAATATTCCTTTGCAAGTTCATTAAGAAACACTGTAATTTAATGGTGCATAAAATGTGGAACAATCTTTTGCTATAGTGCTACTGGCTGAAGAGAACAGACCTTTGCAAAGATTTCAGCTGGGGATGTAACCTATTTACACAGTAGCAGCTCTGGATTTATGTGGTATCTTCTTTTTTCAAACAGTAATCTTGACCCTTTTCAGTTTTTTCATCCAACATTCTGAAGAATTCTTGTTGGCTTTCAGAGATGTACATGTTTGCTCTGGGTTGATGAACTAATCCTGGGATCTATTTATTAGTTTTAAGTCTTAACATTTGAACTCTCCCTTTTTTCCAAGTTTTCTTGGTTCCTGACTGCTATTTTCTGCTCCTCTTCTGCCCCATTTTTCATGTCTTTGATCTCTTCCACCGGTCTGATCCTATACTCATCGCGAAACACATCTTCGTTCTGGTAGTTCTTGCCTTTCTGGGCTTCCTCTTCATTTTGAACAGTGGCAACATGCTTGGCGGAGGCACAGCCCATAGTTTCATTCCCTCAGCTTCAGCAGGGCTGAACTGTAAATCATCTCTACAGACATGGGGACATTTTTTTTCTTTAGACAAAGGAAAATCCACCTTCTTGCTGAGTGAGTCAAGATGTGTGCACCCTATATGCAATTTCTAGAGTTTTCCTTATGGATCTGCTGCTCGTGGTATATGATTTAGTATAAAGAACTCAGAGTCCCGACATGATGCATCTTAACCTTCTAACCATACAACACTTTATTTCTTGTTTTCACGTTTTGAAAGAANGGAAAGTTATGACCAACCTAGATAGTATATTGAAAAACAGAGATATTACTTTGCCAACAAAGGTCTGTCTAGTCAAGGCTATGGTTTTTCCAGTGGTCATGTATGGATATGAGAGTTGGTCTGTGAAGAAAGCTGAGTGCTGAAGAATTTATGCTTTTGAAGTGTGGTGTTGGAGAAGACTCCTGAGAGTCCCTTGGACTGCAAGGAGATCCAACCAGTCCATTCTGAAGGAGATCAACCCTGGGATTTCTTTGGAAGGAGTGATGCTAAAGGTGAAACTCCATTACTCTGGCCACCTCATGCGAACAGTTGACTCATTGGAAAAGACCCTGATGCTGGGAGGGGTTTGGAGCAGGAGGAGAAGAGGACAACAGAGGATGAGATGGCTGGATGGCATCACGGACTTGAAGGACGTGAGTATGAATGAACTCTGGGAGTTGGTAATGGACAGGGAGGCCTGGCGTGCTGCGATTCATGGAGTCGCAAAGAGTCGGACACGACTGAGTGACTGAACTGAATAAGCTTGAGACCATGTTTAGAAGAACTTGCTATAAAAATTGAAGAAAAGCATATTCACCAAAATCTATGTAGGTATCTTATTATAAGCTCATGTATCCCCCAAATACTTACAAAAACCCAAGTTCAGAAAAATTAAGTATAGTAGTAATATTTCTTTAGAGTTTGGTCCATATCTAATCAGGCTCTTTTCTAATAATTTTTTATTTATTTATCTTAAATGGCCACACAAAGGTAAATGACAAAATGAATTCTCTTTTAGCTATTGTTAAAGAATACAGCCAACACTTTTGTAACAGTTTACCAGGCTTCCTGTGTTAAGTATAATAAAGCAAGTGCAAAGACTCAGTGCTACAAATAACACATGAATTTGGATTTTATACAAAAGTTCAAATTGAAACTCTGATCAATCTACTGATAACATAAAAAATATGCTCCTGACTATATTTCTATAACTTTAGAATCCCATTTATCCAGATACCATAAAGCAAAATGGTATCTGTGCTATGCCTCAAGTATAACAGGTACCTAATTAATAATTTGTCTGATACATCAAAATGTTTTCCTTGATCCAGCCTATAACCTAAGTCTGACTAGCTCATGTAGCCATCACCAGGACCCAGGAAAAGCAGAAGCCTCAGCAACACACTTAAACATCTTGCTCACTGGTCATCCACCCTCAGTCTCTATTTGTGGTAAGAAAGGAAGCATAGAGATCCTAAGAAAATCAGGCCTAGAGAATTGGGAATGTTCTGGACTCAGATGAGGCTCTTGAAAAAGTATTGTCAGGCACAATGCTCAGTGTTGTCAATTCTAACGGGCAACTATGAAGCTTCTCTGAAGAATTTAAAAATAAAATTGCCCTCTTTGAACTATCTCTAAGATGAACATTTAAACTACTTAGAGTAGAAACACAAAGTCACTTTAAAGCTAACAAACAGATAATGCTTGGATGGGTATTGTCAATGGAAGTGAAAACTCAAAGACAAGTTTCCAGTGTCAGTAACAAGGCAGTCTTCTTTTTTTAGATTTTTTTTTCTGGGGGGAAGGCGGGGGACCATTTTTAAAGTCTTTATTGAATTTGTTACAATATCGTTTTATGTTTTGGTTTTTGGCTGTGAGGCATGTCAGATTTCAGCTCCCCAACCAGGGTTTGAACGCACTGCATTGGAATGCATAGTCTTAACCACTGGACCACCAGGGAAGTCCCACAAGGCAGTCTTGAAGGTAGATCCCAGGCAACATACCCCCTCTGTATTTCTTCAAGCCCTGGGGAGCCATTTCCTTGTTTCTGTATCAGTCCTAACCTTATCTTACCAGATGCTCTAGGTAAAGCATTCATGTAACTCCCCAAATTCTGATTCACCCTCATAATTAATGTTTATGTTTCCCACTGCCTAGAGAAGGGAAGAATTTGTTGGCCACACAATGCAAGTGTTACATTACATCTGTAAATTAGCATTCATTTACAAACCATGGTCTTTGGTTTCTTTGAGTCTGAGTCACCCCAAGAGATGGATGTGCTCTCTATTTGCTGATGAAATCAGTTTCCAAGCCTGCCATGCTGCAAATCAAACTCAGCTACAATACATTCTCCCAAGTAACCTCCTGAGGAAGCAGCCGAATGACTCTCCAGACAGCACCTCTCTCCATTGTGGAGAGAGGGCAAGTGCTGTCTCTTATACACATCTAGATGTGTATAAGAGACAGCCCCCTACACACAGGAATGGGCAGGCAGCAAGCCGGAGCTGGTGGGATCCTTTTTTTAAATATATAACTTTTTTGGCCATGCTGCACAGCCTACGGGATCTTAGTTCCCCATCTAGGGATTGCAACCTGTCCCTTGCATCGGAAGAGTAGAGCCTTAACCACTGAATCGCTTCTTCTTCTTCTTGTTCAGTTGCTAAGCTGTACCCGACTCTTTGCAACCCCAGGATCACTATGAAGTCCCATAACCTACATTTTCTTTCCAGCCATATCTATCTGCAAATGGGGTACAACTCATATTTTTCTCCAGTCATTTTTTGTAGCTATTATTTATGGCTTCCAGGACTAGTTTGCTGCTGCTGCTGCTGCTAAGTCGCTTCATTCGTGTCCAACTCTGTGCGACCCCATAGACCAGGCTCCCTGTCCCTGGGATTCTCCAGTTTATGGTCATTTAATGTTTTGTAACGCTGAAGAAGCTGAACGGTTTTATGAAGACCTACAAGACCTTTTAGAACTAACACCCAAAAAAGATGTCCTATTCCTTATAGGGGACTGGAATGCAAAAGTAGGAAGTCAAGAAACACNGAAACATTCATCTCCCTACTCTGAGCCTTTGTTTTTTTTTCTCTGAAGTGGGGGTAATAATGATTCCGTTCTTAGCAACTCCATCAGATTCCTCTCTGGATCAGATGTGGACATACTTGGTAAGCTTGGTAAGCCCCATGCCCTTGACAGTGGGCTGCCCCGTCAGTTCTCAGCCTCATTCTGGGCTGAGGTCTGTGGCCCTCCATTGAGTCAGCTCCCTGTAGAGCCCCAACTCCATTTCCGGACTGGGAGCACAGCAACCTCCAGACTGGGAGCACAGCAACCGTGAGTTCCATCTTCCCCCTCTCCTCAGGCTCTTCTCCCAGAGTGTGCCTTGTGCTGATAAGGGAGCTCAAGGGATTCTCAAGGGTTACTTTGCTGGGAGTCTCCAGCTGGGAGCTCACATAGCAAAGATGCCTAAACGGAGGACTCCGATTCCCATCACCCTCAGAGGCAGCAGTGTTATTGTCCAGGGACACATGTGGGGCTTCATGGGTGATCCTATATTCCCGGTAGGCAGGAAAAACGCATCACAAAGGGCAGCCTTTGCTGAGTGGATAGTAACCCAGCCACCAGTGGCATCTGCCCAGAGCAGTTACATTCATCGTAAACAAGTCAGGAGAACTGCTCACAAACTTCTCTCAGAGGAGCAACATCAGTCTGGAAATATTTGCTAGCACATCCATTTGGTCATTTGTTCAGATATTTGTGTATTTCTTCAACTATGCCGTCTTTATCAAGCACTTCCTATATGCTGAGTCCTACATACCCTGTGTCTTGTATTAGTCAAGGTAAGTTTATATAATGCTGTGATAACAAACAATCCCCAGATCTCAGTGGTTGGAAGCAACACAGGTTTATTTCTTACTGATGTTACATTCTCAGTACACCTTTTTGGGGAAGGAGCTGCTCGTGTTGCCAACCTGATGGGTACCCTACCTTCCTCTGACACCACAATTTCAGCTTGAGTCCTTAGGCTTCACTGCAGCAGGGGGAGGAGATGTGAACTGTGCCTCAGCTTCTCAGTGGTTCTGTCTGGAAGTGACACCTCCCGCTTCTGTCCATGCTTCACTGGGCAGAGGCCACCATATTGCCACACCTAACTCACAGGGAGAGAAGCGTTATCCTTCCCTGGGTCTTAAAGAGAGGAAATATGGAAACTAAATGAAGGAAGATGGCAGAATATAAGGATGTGCACTTATCTTTTCCAGCGAGAACTCCAAAATTGCAACTCACTGTTCATTTCTACCCCATTGCTAACTCCTGCCACAACTGTGGACATCGTTATTATTCTGATTATTCATACGATGAAACTGAGGGTAAAAAGGGTTAAGGAACTCCTCCAGCAAGTAAGGAAATGTGGAATTTGAACTTGGGACAATCTGGCTGCAAAGCCTTTGCCAGTTCCTTTCTGTCTCTCAGTCATATGCATGAAATGGCTCTGTGACTAGGT
This sequence comes from Oreotragus oreotragus, assembly GCA_006410675.1. Lineage (NCBI taxonomy): Eukaryota > Metazoa > Chordata > Mammalia > Artiodactyla > Bovidae > Oreotragus > Oreotragus oreotragus. Next base: position 762,519 of record SJYX01015403.1, read on the forward strand.
GGAAAACGTCAGCCAACTGGGCAAGGAAGGACGAGTCACGTTCTCTGTAATTTTTGAAGAGGGAGAGGTCACTGCCAGCTGGGGAAATCCAGTAGGCCTTTACTAAAGAGGTGGCTTCTGCCTCCAGGTTTGAAAGAATGGGCTGAATTTCGACCTTCAGAAACGGTCATTCTTTCAATCGGTTATTCATTCTGTGTGTTATACTCACATCTGGCGAATCTTTATAAAATTCATTTAGTTCACACTCTTAGCTTAGTTCACTCTCTTCCTTCACAAGAGGAGTTCCAGAGCAATGGGGGTGGAAGGGAAGTAGTTCTGAACTGGCTTTGAGGAACTTCCCTGGAACAAGCCTTGGGGAGAGATCTGATACAGCAGGTCAATTAAGAACTGAATTTTATTGCAGATTTATTGCAGCTTTCCTTCCTTCTTCCCTCCCTACCCCCCCTTCCTTCTTCCTCCTACCCTCCCTCTCCTTTAGTCCTTAGTGCCTGCTCTCTGCCTGGGCAGGGCTCAGGGCTGGGGCGGGGGTGGGGGGGCTAAGGGGAGCTAACTCTGACAAAGTTTTTGGCCCCCTGGGAGTCTCTGTGTTTAATGATGGGAGGGATAAGTTTGCATGGCTCCAGGGTCCCAGTGTTTGCCTAGAAACTCAAGAAGAAGCCCCGGTGTGGGGCCCAGTGACCCCACTGAGGGGTGTGGGTAACTGGAGTAAAAGAAAATAAACCAGTGGAACAGAGCAGGGGGAGAAGCTGCAGGGCAGCGGAGGAGGAAGTCCCAGGCCGCTGCTGAGAGGCCCTGAGTGAGTCAGGGCCGAGTGCTGCTCCCTGACTGGGGAGGGCAGCTGGGCCCTCAGGCTCACCCAGAGGCCACTGCTGCACCTGGCCTTGCCCGCAGCTGTGCTCCGGCCTGCGGCCCACGGCAGCAGCCCGCCTTTGTCAGCGCAGCCAGAGGAGAGCTCCGCTGCCTCACTGAATTTCTCCTGCCTACCATGGCCCACTTGGGGAAAGCCGGCTTCAAGGACAGAACTCTGCCTACATCAGGGATGGGCGGGTCAGCCACAGAGGAGAGACGCTGGGGGACCTCTTTGCACACACACAGAGGCATGGCTGTACCAGGTTGCCTTCCAAGATTCACAGGCTGCCAGCAAAGTCCTTGAGTTTTCTCCTTAAGAAACTGAAGTTCGTTCTTGGGTGCCCTGTAACTGCATCCTCGTTGCTTCTACCTCCAGGTCTCTTTTCCCACCATCAAAAAGACCTCAGGCCTGGAAGAGTCTCAGAGCGTAGCCTGGCCAATGGTTGCTAAACTGCTGATCTTCACCTGGGAGATTTCTGAAAACACACATTGCCAGGCTCTGCGCCTGGATGCCCTCCCTGACTCAGTAGGTCTGGGCCCGGTCCCCGTCCGGCTGCTATTCTGTGTGTCCCACGCTCAGGGGCCCAGAGAGTACTTCCCCGGCCTGTGCTTGGCAACCAGTCTTTCCTTGTGAATTTATTGTCCTCATTAAGGGAATGGCTCTCCAAACCCGCTGGGAGGACCAACACTATTGTGTTCCCGATTGCCTGAATGCCGCCCGGCCAGGAGAGGGTTTCTGCCTGGCTCAGTTCCCTGTCATCAGGAGAAGGAGCCCTTGCCTGCGGTGGTTGCCTTGGGAAGCGCCCCCTGGGCAGTGTGGAGAGCTGGGCAGCCAGATGACCCTCACCCAGGTCTGCCAGGCCGAGGGGAGGGGCTGTGGAGAAGCACAGCTGAACTCCCATCCACCCTCCTCCCCCTCATCAGCACACCCCTCAGGCCGCTGAAGAGTGGGCTCTCCCCTGGAGGAATCGCGACCCTGGGCATGACTCTAGGGAAGCCCTTGAATTTTCATTTCTAAATCCCAAGAAGTGCTTGGCAAAAGGATAACAGTGATTTTGTTCCATGTGCCCAAGATGTACTCACGTGGGCTCTTGTGTGCTTCTTGTAACCGTCCTGGGAGGAGACAGGACAGGATTACTTCCCCCTCCCCTGCCCTCCCCACTCCCCTAGCAGAGCAAGCCAAGCTCAGGAAGGGTGTGTAGCCATTAAGGCCTACAATGTATGTAAGGTGCCCTTAAGTTGTTCAGAAAGAAATTGTGTGTGTATCTATATCTAGATGCATATAGATACATACAGAGAATAGCTGATAAAATAAATGGGGTAAAGTGTAGCAATACAGATGTTACTGTACTAATTTTGTTTTACACAGTTTGGAAAATTTAAATTTGTATTCAAATAAAAGAGTTTCTTCATCAAGGCGATGTGATTTATTCAGAGACACAGGAAAAGTTAATAGTGAGACCCTGTCCACAAAAGGCCCACAGGTCACATCTCATCATCTTTTTACTTATATATTTCTTAGACTCAAATGCCAGGTCTTGAGTGAAACTTCCTGGGCCTCTTAGACATGACTGTGCACTTTTCCTACCACTTATGACAACAAGAGGACTGAGTTATTTTTAATTTAGTGCCTGTTTCTCTTGCTGGACTGGAAGCTCCATGAGGGCAGATCTTATTTGTGCTTTATCCCTAGGGTCTAGTGCCGTGACTGGAACGGAGAGGATGCCCAACTAATAATGTTCGTTGACAGGATGAGTGAATGGACACTGGAGTGCCACGGTTGTGCACAGGTGGACACACGCGGGCTCGTGCTTTCTGTTCTTAGTTCCATTGCTCTGTGTCATAGGCAGGCTGGGGATGCCAGGATTTAGAGGGCAGCTGGCAGTGTGGCATCCTGCCTCTGGAAATGACATCTGGGAATGAATGACATCCTTTGGGAAGAGAGGAGGCGGCCCCTTCCCAGCCAGTGCCTCCCTGCCCTCCCCACCTCTTCTGGAGAAAGAGTGATGCTCTTGCAGCAGGTGGTGAAGGGATCCCAGAGACTGGGGGCTGGGATGCAGTCTGGAAACCGCTGCCTTTCTGGAAACAAAAGAGCCCTTTAAAGTCACTTGATATCATGTTTTCTAGCACCGGGCCTCTGCCAAGCCCATTCTTCCCATCGTGAAGAAGGAGGAACACCAGAGACCTGTGCTCTCTCCTCCTGATGCACAGCACTGAGAGAGGGGACCTGGGCCATGTGGGGCAGACCCCAGGGGCCCCAGGTGTGCTCATGAACTGTCGAGTTTTGGTTTTCACTTTTGATACATCTTTCAGCATTCATAAACTGTAAACATTGGTGAGCTGAAGTCCTCCTCCCACCCCTGCCTTCCAGACATCCAGTGCTTCCCACAGATGTTTTTAGTTTTTATGAATCTTTCTGTAGTTAGTCTGCACATAGCCAACCAACTCTATTTCCTGTTCAGTTCAGTTCAGTTCAGTCGCTCAGTCGTGTTTGACTCTTTGTGACCCCATGAATCGCAGCACGCCAGGCCTCCCTGTTCATCACCATCTCCCGGAGTTCACTCAGATTCACGTCCATCGAGTCCGTGATGCCATCCAGCCATCCCATCCTCTGTCGTCCCCTTCTCCTCCTGCCCCCAACCCCTCCCAGCATCAGAGTCTTTTCCAATGAGTCAACTCTTTGCATGAGGTGGCCAAAGTACTGGAGTTTCAGCTTTAGCGTCATTCCTTCCAAAGAAATCCCAGGGTTGATCTCCTTCAGAATGGACTGGTTGGATCTCCTTGCAATCCAAGGGACTCTCAAGAGTCTTCTCCAACACCACAGTTCAAAAGCATCAATTCTTCGGCCCTCAGCTTTCTTCACAGTCCAACTTTCACATCCATACATGACCACAGGAAAAACCATAGCCTTGACTATTTCCTGTAGTGGTGGGATTCCATATACACTACATCTTGCCTTTTTCACTTAATAAAATATTTTGGTTCTTTATCCATCAGTTCAGTTCAGTTCAGTCACTCAGTCCTGTCCGACTTTTTACGACCCCATGGACTGCAGCACGCCAGGCCTCCCTGTCCCTCACCAGCTCCTAAAGTTTACTCAAACTCATGTCCATCTAGTCGGTGATGCCATCCAACCATCTCATCCTCACACAAATCCATAAAAGACTATCTTTGGGTATTTTCTTGCTGTGCTATGCTTAGTTGCTCAGTCGTGTCCGACTCTGTGACCCCATGGACTGTCCCCCACCAGGCCCCTCTGTCCATGGGAATTCTATAGGCAAGAATAGTGGAGTGGATTGCCATGCCCTCCTCCAGGGGATCTTCCCAGCCCAGGAATGCAACCGAGGTCTTCTGTAGTGCAGGTTGATTCTTTACTGTCTGAGTCACCAGGGTTTTTTTTTGGCTTTGTAGTAGTTGATAGTATCAGTGTCTTGGGGAGGATGTCCCCCCACTTCCCTATATATCTAAGGAGCCAAGCTCCAGCCTGCCCCTGCCACGCTGTATACAAGAATCTCTCACTCTGTTTCTGGATTGTCCTGAACAATGATATGCAGAGATGCGAGGGCCTTACACCGTGCCCTCTAAAATGGTGACTACTAACCTCATATGGCTTTTGAGCCCTTGACATATGGCTAGCTGAGTTGAGATGTGCTATAAATGTCAAACACTCACTGGATCTTGAAGACAATCTAAAAATGTAAAATATCCTTTGAATTATTTTTTATATGTGTTACAAATTAAAGTTATAATTTTTGAATATATTGGTTAAATATTAAAATAAAATAAATTTCACTTGTAAAAAATTTTTTTAAGTGTGGTTACCAGATTTTTTAAATTACATATGTGACTCACATTCAATGGTCAGCATATTTCTCTAGGACTAGGATTCCTTGGAGGCTTGGAGCCTCAAGAAGGAGCTGGGGATGGGAAGGAACTAATAGAACAGGAGTGGAGAATGCAAAGGAATGGAAACAGATGGGCAGCAGTCTGTTGGAAATTCCCAGGCTAGGGGTCAGGAGGACTGGGTCCCTGCCCATCTCAGTGACTTTCTGGGAGACCCCAGGACTGGCCTCCTCCCCACTGGGCCTAGGTTTCCTCTTGTGTGCAAGACGATGATTAGGCAGAGAGCTGCCTCCAGGTGGGCAGGAATTCCTCTCTGCTTTGTTCTCTGCTATCTCCAGAGCTAGAACAGTGCCTAGCACAGTCCTAGGATTTGCTGGGTGGCTGAATGAAAGTAGGAGGTGAAATACATCAAAACTTTGATTTTTCCTTTCTAGATTAAGTGTTCAACTCATCAAAATACTAGAAGTTGGAGGCCTCTAGAGATCATAGGATGCTTCAGACTTTGAAGCCAAGACTTAGACAGGAGTCTTAAGACAGAGATGGGCCCACTTCTAATTTCTTCACTCCTACAACCAAAGAACTATCCAAAAAAAAAAAAATGCTGTTACGAATTAGCTTCTGCTATGGCTTCCCAGGTCTGTCTCTTATACACATCTAGATGTGTATAAGAGACAGTTTCTGGGCTCCAAAATCACTGCAGATGGTGATTGCAGCCATGAAATTAAAAGACACTTACTCTTTGGAAGGAAAGTTATGACCAACCTAGACAGCATATTAAAAAGCAAAGACATTATTTTGTCAACTAAGGTCCGTCTAGTCAAGGCTATGGTTTTTCCAGTAGTTATGTATGGATGTGAGAGTTGGTCTGTGAAGAAAGCTGAGCACCAAAGAATTGATACTTTTGAACTGTGGTGTTGGAAGACTCTTGAGAGTCCTGTGGACTGCAAGGATATCCAACCAGTCCATCCTAACAGAGATCAGTCCTGAGTCTTCATTGTAAGGACTTATGCTGAAGCTGAAACTCCAATACCTTGGCCACCTGATGCGAAGGGCTGACTCATTTGAAAAGACCCTGATGCTGGGAAAGATTGAGGGCAGGAGGAAAAGGGGACGACAGAAGATGAGATGGTTGGATGGCATCACCGACTCAATGGACATGAGTTTCAGTAAACTCTGAGAGTTGGTGATGGACAGGGAGGCCTGGTATGCTGTGGTTCATAGGGTGGCAAAGAGTCGGACACGACTGAGCGACTTAACTGAATCCCCAACTGACTGCAGAAAGGACTTTTAAGGTGGTGCTTAAGGTTAAATGAGGTCATAAGGGTGGAATCTTTATCCCACAGAACTGGTGGCCTTATAACAGGGAGGAACAGTAGCGGTCTCTCTTAGCCATGTGAGCACAGGAAGAAGGTAGCTATCTGCAGTCCAGGAAGCTCCTTACCAGTATCTGACCTGTTGGCACTCTGATCTCAAGACTTCCAGTCTTCAGAACTGTGAAAACATAAGTTTCCACTGATTAAGCCGGCCACTCAGTCTGACATTTTTGTTATGGGAGCCCAAGCTGACTAATACCGGTACCCGGTATAACTCCACTACTGCCGGTTACCACCAGGTCCTTCTTCAGGGTCAAGCAGACTCTGACTAGCAAAAATAGTAACATACTGATCTTTTATTATTCCACGCTCAATCTTGATTTCAGTTTAAAGTAGATTTTTAACTGGTTTTTGCTTTCTCAAATAAAAATATCAGCTCAGGTATCTTGAATCTCACAATCAATTCAGGAGCATTACAAGAATAATACAGAAAAAAAAGTTTTTAGTGAATTATAAGGGAGAGAAAAGCTGATAAATCATATAGTCAAATTCAAGCAGTAATCTTTTTAATTTTTCATACTTTATTCTCTACATTGATAGGTTAAGAAAGTGAAATCTTCCTAAGTACTGATTCATAGATAATGCTTATAAGCGGCACACAAAACATTCAGTTTCACAAAGAGTAATATCCAGTGATCCCTTTAAATGCAATTTTAATCCTTACTTTCAGCAAAGTGCAAAAATAATACAATGAGCTAAATACACACAAAACTTGTGAACTACAAAAGTGGTTTCCATAGCCACACATGGTTTTAGTCAAGTATACATTTTCAGAATAAATAAATACTAACAAATATGTTAATAAAACACTACCCCAAATGCTTACCTGCCATCAACTTTTCAGCAATGCCATTCCTGCTACTGAAAGCACTTTCATAAGTTTTAATCTCACCTGGGAAAATGAGTTCTTTTAAAATCTCACAAACAGTATATTATAAACCCCAAAGATTTTTAATCCAGTATGTCTTCCAACACAGAACCATTCATAGGAAATTCTTCAGTTTCTCAAAAAATAAAAAAATCACTCTTGTTATCTAAAGAAGAGTATTAAATTATCTTAAGACAAAGAAACACTCCTACAAAAGACTGTATTTTCTAATATCGTTTTCTCCTTAAACACAAACCAGTTCACCATCTTTTAATAACTTACACTACTTTGGTCTAAAAGCTTTAGAAATATATGAAACACATCTTAGCTATCAAAGTCAAAGGTGCCATTTAGATTTCACATATTAAACAGCTATAGTACAACCTACAATGGCACAAGTATACATAAATATTAATTCATCATTGAGATGGTCAAGAGTCAGAAGAAACTGAATGGTTTGTAAACCAAAGGTACTTTGACTTACATGTGGTCATTAAAATCTAATATGTCATTCAAGTAGGGTAATATAATGGCAGGCAATTAAAGGCTCATATGTCACTCTAAAATTGAAAACATGAAAATAAAGCCTGAAAACTTTGTGGTTCTCCATTTTTCATTCACATGGTTAGGTATCAGGGCCTTACTGTGGAAAATACAGTTATTAAGTATGGTTTCCCCAGAAGATAATGAAGCTTCAGAAAAGATATCAAGATCCATAGTTTGCTTCATCAAATGCTTTTCTAGCGCGTTTCAATTCTTCATTCATAGTAAGCAAGTCTTTAACCCTAGCAAACTTTCTTGGGTCCTTTCGAATCAAGAAGACGATATCTTCAACTTGTACGCGACCTTGTCTTCCAATTGACATTGCCTTATGAGTCTATTACAAAGAAACATATTAAATTCAATTAGTTTTTCAAAAATCTAATGTTTTATTTTTTTAACTATAATGCTGATGAGTTTGAAGCCTTCTCTTCTAATTATTATAGCTATTCATTTGTGAATTGTCTATTAATGTTCTTTGTCCACTTCTACCATTATTAGCAATGTTTCAGTGGTTGATAGACATTTTTTACACTAAAGACATTAAAACTATCAAATCTATTGATGTTTCTTTTTGTATTTTGATATATATAGTTGATCTTCATTTGTATAAAATGATTTTGTAATTTCTCTGTAACCATACACTTCATTTAAACTTTTGTGTCCATCTTGGTAGCTAATAAATATTGGTGGCTTTTCTTTAGACAAATCTCATCCGCTATGATTACATAATCATACTGTGTAAAACCAAAAACTCGCAGCATTATTTCTAATTACTGAAAAAAAAAAAGAAACCAAATATTTAATAAGCATTGAACAAATTGGAGTACATCTAGCCAATTAATATTGTGAAGCCATCAAAACTATTAAAAGTATTATGCAGTGACACAGGGAAAGCAGGCTCTATGACTGTATGCACTACATGTTTTCAATTTTGTAAAGTTTTAAAATATGTGTAAAAAGACAAAAAAGAATATTCACAAAAACCTCAGCATCAGTTATCTCTTGGTAGAAGGGTTATAGCTTTTTATTTTCTTCTGGGCACTCTTTAATACTTTCTCAATTTAATATTACTTTTATAAGCAGAAAAAGATTTTTAAAAATGCATACTCTCTGACCCAGTAATTTTACTTCTATTATTCTTTATGAAGGAAATAATCCAAAACAAAGGGTAAAAATTCACAGGAACTGAACACAGCCAAACTCCGTATACCCATATACACGCATGTATATCTCTCTCCATCCTTAGTGATAAATGGTAACCAGAAACTTCCACAAAACAGGCACTCAAATGAATAGTTTTTCAAAAGAATGTTACAGTTCTATTCTGAAAGTTAGAATTTCAAATCCATTCCTCAGTTAACGAAGACCAATTAAAAATAAAAAAAGTCTTACCATTTCAGTGATGAACTCTATGACAAGGTCTTCAAGAATATCTACTGATTCAGTATAAGGATTCTGGTCATCTCCAAACCCATACATCATACACCGTACTGTAAAAAGAACAATCACTTTTGTTTACTTAAAAGAACTTGACTTATACTTTTTTCATATTAGAATTGAACCAAGGTATAGAAGATATTGGGATAAAAGTATATTTACATTATATGTGTTGTCTCCAAGTATGAATTTTGGTGTGAAAGGTATTAATCACTAGCTCAAAACCAACTGTTCTTACCTAGCCTTCCCTAGGTAGAAACTCCCCTTCTCGCCTAGCTACTGAACCCTGATATCAATATTCTTCCCTAACCTCTACTATCTACTCATCAACAACCCCAGAATACCTTTAAGTAGGAAACTTCTTGGCAGGAAAAGCATGAGTGGCAATGGTTTAGCTATGTTTTCAGGGGGAGGAGGGCTGGAAAAAAGAAGGCAAAATCCTTTACGATACAACTATAAGGAAGAGGACATAAGAGAAAGCTCCAATTACCTTCTTACAGGAAGAAGTGGTTAATCAAAAGGAGAAAGCAAGAGCTTATAATACAGAATCTTGACATTTTATTCCCTGGATCAAAGCAACTGCCAGCGAAGCCCTTTTAGGCTTCATAGAAAATTCAAAAGAGAAGAAAAGTATAATACAAAGTAATAACAGTAACTGCTAATAGGTAAACCCCTTCATGGATCACTGTCTTCTCGTGGTGAAAGGGCTTTTGTACCTCAGTAGAGGTGAGTCATGCACACAGGGCCACGCAAGACGGACGGGTCGTAGTGGAGAGCTCTGACAAAATGTGATCCAGTGGAGGAAAGAAAAGCCAACTACTACAGTATACCTGCCACTGAGAACCCTATGAATTGTATACAAAGGCAAAAAAGACATCACACCGAAAGAGGAGTCCCCCAGGTCGGAAGGTATCCAATATGCTACCCCGGGAGGACAACTACTAATAGCTTCAGAAAGAATGAAGCAGCTGGGCCAAAGTGGAAACAACACTCAGCTGTAGATGTGTCTGGTGATGAAAATAAAATCCAATGTTGTAAAGAACAGTATTGCATAGGAACGTGGAGTGCTAGGTCCATGAATCAAGGCAAACTGGACGTGGTCAAGCAGGAGATGGCAAAGAGTAAACACCAACATCTTAGGTACCAGTGAACTAAAATGGACGGGAGAGGGTGAATGGAGATGACCGTTATATCTACTACTGTGGGCAAGAATGCCATAGAAGAAATCGAGAAGCCCCCATAATCAACAAAAGAGTCCAAAATGCAGTACTTGGGTGCAACCTCAAAAACAATAGAATGATCTTGGTTTGTTTCCAAGGCAAACCATTCAATATCATAGTAATTCAAGTCTTTGCCCCATTTATATATCCCTTACTACGTGCCAGCCATTGTTATAAGCTCATTTAATCCTCATGACAATTTTGAAACCACTATTATCCATACAGATGAGAAAATTGAGGCACAAGTAATTTACCCAAGGTCACACAGCTCGTGAGACTGAACTTGAAATTCAGAAGATCTGGCTCCAGAATCTATACTCCTACCCCAAACAGTTACATTTCTTAGCAGTTTAGGGCAGATAGGATCCATATGGGTTCTTATGCTATAGTCTATAAATTCCCAATCAGTCCACAGACAACCTTTGAGAAGTCCTGGAACCCTACTGAAATTATATGGAAAAATTTTATACATTATTTGCGTGTGTACTTTTTCTGGAAGAAGAATCAATTTGTATCAGATTCTCAAAGGGGTATGGTATATATGTGTATGTGTGTGCACTTAGTCGCTCAGTCATGTCCAACTCTTTGCAACCCCATGGATTGCAGCCTGCCAGGCTCCTCTATCCATGGGAATTCTCTGGGCAAGAATACTGGAGGGGGTTGCCATGCCCTCCTCCAGGGGACCTTCTCAACCCAGGGATTGAACCCAGGTCTCCCTCATTGCAAGCAGATTCTTTTTTTTTTTGCAAGCAGATTCTTTACCATCTGAACCATCAGGGAAGCCCTAAAGGGGTATGTAAATACTAAGAAATTCTGTCATGTTAGAAATGTTTTCTATTTTTATCTGACTGCTGGTTATAAGCATATATAAAATTCATCAAGCTATTCAGTAAAGATTAGTATAATTCACTGTAGGTAAGTTTATATTTAAAAAGGGGTGGGGGAAGGGATTCCCTGGTGGTCCAGTGACTAAGACACTCCATACTCCCAATGCAGGGGGCCCAGATTCCATCCCTGGTTAGGGAACTAGATCCCACATGCTGCACCTAAAGATCCAGGGTGCAGCAACAAAGAGCCAGCAGATATATAAACAACAAAAGAAAGGAAAAAAAAAAAAAAGGAAGGGACTCCTAGAACACTTCTAAAAGTAAGAAGGAGTACATTAAGCATAATTCCTAAAAAAAAAAAAAAAAGTAATTCCTACTTAGGAGAAGCAAAAGCAGGCAGAACTAAGAAGAAAGCAGACCAGGGCTGTGGAAGAAAAGAAAGGAGAAAAGAAAGCGATGACCCAGAAGCCAGTCTGGGATAAAGAAGTGCGCTGGAGGGTTTATCCTGGCAAGAATCTTTAGGTTCAGATACAGGAGGGAGAAAACAAACAAAAGAAGCAATATTTTCTCCCTTCTCTCTTTTCTGGGATTCTGGAAAAAAAAAATTTTTTTTAAGATAATTTCAGGCTTCAGTTCAGTCGTTCAGTCGTGTCCGACTCTTTGCGACCCCATGAACTGCAGCATGCCAGGCCTCCCTGTCCATCACCAACTCCCGGAGGTGACTCAGACTCACGTCCATCGAGTCTGTTATGCCATCCAGCCATCTCATCCTCTGTCGTCCCCTTCTCCTCCTGCCCCCAATCCCTCCCAGCATCAGAGTCTTTTCCAATGAGTCAACTCTTCGCATGAAGTGGCCAAAGTACTGGAGTTTCAGCCTTAGCATCATTCCTTCCAAAGAAATCCCAGGGCTGATCTCCTTCAGAATGGA
>SJYX01015403.1:792191-808284 GCA_006410675.1 Oreotragus oreotragus
CAAGAGGCTTTTTAGCTCCTCTTCACTTTCTGCCATATGGGTGGTGTTATCTGCATATCTGAGGTTATTGATATTTCTCCCAGCAATCTTGATTCCAGCTTGTGTTTCTTCCAGTCCAGCATTTCTCAGCGTTTCTCATGATAAGTTAAATAAGCAGGGTGACAATATACAGCCTTGACGTACTCCTTTTCCTATTTGGAACCAGTCTGTTGTACCATGTCCAGTTCTAACTGTTGCTTCCTGACCTGCATATGACCCTGCAATCCCACTCCTGGGCATACATGTGGAGAAAAATATGATCCAAAAGGATACATTCAGCCGAGTGTTCATTGCAGCACTGCTTACAATAGCCAAGGCATGGAAGCAATCTAAATGTCCATCAACAGAAAAGTGGATAAAGATATGGTACATATACACAACAGAATATTACTCAGCCTTTAAAAAGAATGAAATAATGCCATTTGCAGCAACATGGATCGACCTAGAGTGTTATGCTGAGTGAAATGTCGGACAGAGGAGAAATATCCTTTTACATCCCTTATATGTGGAATCTAAAAAGAAATGATACAAATGAACTTACAAAACAGAAAGAGACTCACAAACAGAATTTATGGTTGCTGGGGAGAAGGGATAGTTAGGGACTCTGGGAAGGTCACATACGCACAGCTATATTTTAAATGGATAACCAACAAGGACCTGCTGTACAGCACATGGGACTCTGTTCACTGTTATATGCCAGCCTGGATTCGAGGGTATTTGGAGGAGAAAGGATACATGTATATGTATGGCTGAGTCCCTTTCACTGTTCACCTGAAACTGCCACAACATTGTTAATCGGCTACACCCCAATACAAAACAAAAAGTTTAAAGTGTGAAAAACAAATAAATTTTAAAAAGAAAAAAAGCCCAGAGAGTGAAAAGGCAAGGTGTGCTTCTACAAGATGTTTCAGGTGGGTTGCCAGAGTCAAGTTTGTTGAGTGGAGATGCAGAAAATGAGGCTGGAAGGAAAGTGGAGTTTGAGTTTGTGAGTGACCCTGAACGTTCTCTTCAGAGACTGAAACTTCATTCAAAGTGCAGAGTCCCTGAGAGACTGTTAAGCAGAAGACTCACATGACCCACCTTTAAGAAAGAAATCATGTTAGCAGGGAGACCACCTAGGATGAGAGCTGATTAGAACCTGAATTAAGATGGAGGAATTTTAGGAATAGAATTCACAGGACTTTGCACCTGAATCAATCTGAGAGTTATGGAGAGAGAGGTTTATATCCAGATGCAAGAAGATCTAACCAGTCCATTCTGAAGGAGATCAACCCTGGGATTTCTTTGGAAGGAATGATGCTAAAGCTGAAACTCCAGTACTTTGGCCACCTCATGAGAAGAGTTGACTCATTGGAAAAGACTCTGATGCTGGGAGGGATCGGGGCCAGGAGGAGAAGGGGACGACCGAGGATGAGATGGCTGGAAGGCATCACGGACTCGATGGACGTGAGTCTGAGTGAACTCCGGCAGATGGTGATGAACAGGGAGGCCTGGTGTGCTGCGATTCATGAGGTCGCAAAGAGTCAGACACGACTGAGTGACTGAACTGAACTGAACTGGAAGGCTATTAATATGAATTGGAAAGTAAAATGGAAAAGCAACTGGGGAGGGTAGGAAATGAATTCACTCTGAACTTAAGAGTCCAGAGGTGTCCTGTAGGCAAATGGAGGTGCAGGTCTAGAAATCCACAGAGAAATCAGGACTAAGAAAATGGCATGGGGGACATCAACACAGCAGTGATAGTTAAGACACTGCACAGAAACAAAAGTGAGAGAAGGGATGCATTGGGTAGGTCCTCAGAAACAGACTTCAAGGGACAAGAGAAAAGAAATGGTCTACCAGGCAACAAAAGATAAAAGAAACACAAAGATGAAGAATATGCAGCTGACCCTTGAACAACATAGGTTTGAACTGTGTGGGTCTACTTATATGTGGATTTTTCTCAATAAGTAGTTGCTGCAATAAGTTATTTTTCACCATTACCTTCACAAACTCTATAATCCAGTTCCACAAGGCCACTGTCAGTTATTCATGCAACAAATATTTACCAGGTGATGAACAGCCCTTTAATGGGACTGTGGCAAAAACGATAATATAAATCCCACAGTTCCAGGTTCATGAACCTTACAGTGTAGGAGGGAGACATGAACAAAATAGGTACTGTATGCTTTAGAAGCTTATGATGGGGAAAAGGGACCCAAGAAGGCCAGCAAAGCCTCCCTTGCTCAAATAATGTTTGAGCTGAGACCTGAGAGATGTTTGGAGTTAGGCAGTGAAAGAGGAAGGGAAAAGGGTGCTGTGCCCCAAACTTGGCCCATCTTCAAAGCTCTGCTTACACTACTTTCCCACTAGGCTATCTTTCTTTTCTATTGAAATGCTACGTGCCTTTCAACTCCAGCTAAACTGTTTCTCCCTCAAGCCTTTCGAGCTCTCCAGCTGAAAGCACTTCCTTTCTTACACTCCCACAGCACTTTTCATTTTCCTTCAATACTTCTTTCTACTGTATTTTCTGATTACTTATACACACAGCTTGTCTCATACACTAAATCTTAAAACTTATTAAGAGCAGAGTCTTTCTTATTCACCTTTGAGCTCCCAAGGGCTCTCACATTCCTTAGACTTAGAAGCTCCAGAACAAATATTTGAAGCATAAATTAATGCCTGTTTGACATCCCTTTTCAAATACCTTGTGATTCAAATGAAGCTATTGTTACAAGCTGTGCCTTTGGGACTGGCCTTACTCTTTGGTTAAACCAGAATGCCACAGTCATGGTCCCCATGACTGATTAGTGTTCGCCACAGGCACTGCCACAGTCTTAACAAATGGGCCACTGTTCTTGACTGACAGGTCTTTGGCAACAACTGCCTGTCCTCCAGTGCAGGCTGAAATGAACTGACGAAGGACTGTCTGAATTGAGGCCCCAGGCAGTGGGGCTCTATTTATTCCCTGCATTTGAGCTGCAAGAGCCAGTGACCCAGACTTCAGCATGAGACTTTGGGACTTTTCAGGACAACAGAAACACTAATGCTTGGAACATGATCGTTAAAGACCTGAATCAGTGGACAGCATCCTAATGTGAGTCAGTGTGATAACAAGGGAAAGGGAACTTTGAAGTCAGACAGACTAGCTCTGTGACCTCACTCATGTGCCTTCTTTGAGCCTCAGATTTCTCACTGAATAACTATTCTGCAAAGCAGTTGTGAAGATCAAAGATAATGTCTTTTCATGCACAATGTCTGTGCTCTACTAAAATGTGTTTATTCATCTATCTTCTCAAATATATTTCGTTTCCTGAGGGCAGAGACCCATTTTTTTTTTTTGCCTCTATTCTTGCAAAATTTAGCAAAGTGCCCAACACAGAGTAGACGAGCATAATTATTTTTTAAACCAAAGAACAACAGTAATACCTAAACACTTATGGAGAACATATTTCATGCCATGTATTGTTGTAAACAGTAGTTTGTTTAATCCTTCAATAACCCTAGAAAGGAGCAATCATTATAACCCAATTTTACAGAGAGAAAGCAGAATTTTAAAAAATATAAAATTCTTGGTCTAATTTTGAAATAAAAATCTGGTGAGGCTCATTTTATTCAATAAAAAAGGTAGAACACATTTTTGAGTATGGAAAAGAAAAAATATGGTGGAGGGAGAAGGAAGGAAGGAAATAAATGTAAGAGTGGGAAGAAAGGGTAGGAAAGAAAAACAGAGACATGTGGGAAAAAAAGACACAGTAAGATGCTGTGGAATATCATTGTCCTTTGAAATAATAAGTAAACAACTAATTACCCTTCCTAGTTCTTCAACTATAATTTCTTTATCCTAAAACTTTGTTCTTAAACTCAGAGTGACTGGGAAAAAAAGACTTATCTTTCAGAGTTGGAGTGGTGTTCCATCTAGTGAAAAATGAGATAAAGTTACCTCCAAAAGAGTAGATATCATGAGCAAAAATATGACAGCAAAGAGTACATCTGAAGAACACAGAACAAGTCTTTTCACAGCTGCAGCTTGAAGTCCGCATACAGGAAGGCCTTGAATAGCAGGGTAAGGAGTTAGATACAAATTCAGGAGGCAGAGGCTGCTGTTCAAAGAAACCACAGTCATGGTTTGAAGCAAAATTTTCTAGTTCTGAGTTCAGAAGACCAGCCAGAATTATTGTTCAAATCTGATACTGAGCAGTCCTTACCCTAAGCCTTAGATTATCTCTAAAATAGGGGTGATAACAGTTGTGAGGATTAAATATTATGACAAGGTGTGTTTGCTTCATAAGGGTAAAAAATGTTATACAAATGTAAGTTTTCACTGTTATGAGGATTTAATTGATGCTTAAAGACTGAAATGATAACATCCACTATAGCGAAGGATGTAGAATTGAAAAGTGGGCAGTCAGAACAACATTTCCGGGGGGGCGGGTGGAAAGTGGAGTTAACTGATTTAAAGATAACTTACAAATTCTAAAGTCAATGATTAGGGGAAAAGGAATATTAATCATAGAAACAGGAAAGTCAGAATGGGGCAAGTTTAACTTTCAACATTTCAGATGTCAGAAGAAAATCTGCTAGAAATGTGGGACTGGAACTTGGATAGGACATCAACTTAAGACCTCTATACAGGAAATTCCCTGGCAGTGCAGTGGTTTAGGAGTCCACGCTTTCATTGCAGAGAGCCCAGTTGTGCCAAGTGACCAAAAAAAAAAAAGAAACACAAAACAAAACTCTACATAGAGGTGATAGTTGAAGCCATGGAACAGAATAGGTCACCAAGTAAGAATTAATAGTGAGAAAAACAGGGTGTTAGTATCTTAGGAACATCTATATTTACATGGAAAAAAGAATCTGGGTAAAGAGAAGACTCTTGAGAGTCCCTTGGACTGCAAGGAGATCCAACCAGTCCATCCTAAAGGAGATCAGTCCTGGGTGTTCATTGGAAGGACTGATGTTGAAGCTGAAACTCCAATACTTTGGCCACCTGGTGCGAAGAACTGACTCATTTGAAAAGACCCTGGTGCTGGGAAAGATTGAGGGCAGGAAGAGAAGGGGATGACAGAGGATGAGATGGTTGGATGGCATCACCAACTCAGTGGACATGGGTTTGGGTGGACTCTGGGAGTTGGTGTTGGACAGGGAGGCCTGGCGTGCTGCAGCTCATGGAGTTGCAAAGAGTCGGACACGACTGAGCGACTGAACTGAACTGAAAGAGAACAGTGAAGTTGCAGGTCAAGGAGAATAGCACAATTCCATAGTATGTAACAAAGGAGAATTTTTCAAGATGAAGATGAACTATATGGTTCAGTCTAAGTTAGTGAACATGAATTTGTTTAGAATACAGAATAGTTTGGGGCTTTTATTCAGCTTTGGTGTAGGGAACTAACAGTTCGTGGCCAGTGATGATAGTGCTGATACTGTTTTAGGTAACTGCTGATGAAAAGTTCAAAGGCCAAGACAATTAGGGACTTTTCGGTTTTGCTTTCCAGTAGTCCTTAGCAGTTCTTTGGGGCAGGGGGATTTGTCTGTGTGTATGGGCACAAAATCATTTGCTTTGCCTTATTTGTTCTGTATGTCGTCTTCATTTTTTGTTCCTTTGTTTCCGCATTTAAGCACATTTTCACAAGAAGTCTGTCCTCCACCAGGCCTTTTTTGACTTGCCCCTCTAAGCCAGCTCCTAGGAGGCTTTGGTAGCTTTTCTTCGGCGTAACCCAGCAGGTCGCAGCCAGCAGATGGCACTGCAGCAAGAGGGGCAGAGGGTCTCTTTAGGACTTTGACAACCGCGGACCAGCTGTAACCTTATAATTTCAACCTCGAATGATTCAGTCGCACTTTCGTCCTGACTCTAATAAAGAAGATCGAGTTGTGTGGAATTAAGGATATCAATGCAGAAAACGGGATCTGTAGCTTTGTCTCCTCCGTTCTGCGCCACCGTTAAACTGAAAGCATTTTTCGTCAAGTTGTGAAAGTGTGAGAAAGGCTGCCCCAATATCGCCGTTTCCTGGCTAAAGTGGCCGAGGTGGCCCAACTTTATCTAAATACGGGAGATAACCGAGACCATCCTGATAGTTTAAAGAAAAATTCATACAAATCGGCAATTACCAAAATGTTTCCCGACCACGTGGAACATTAGCACATGAAATATGCAACTTGTTTTTGTTATAAGGTTCCTAATTTCATTTGAAAGTTCAGATGCAGCCTCATTATCCAGATTTCCATACGGAGTAAGAACTATCCGCGCAGCAAGCGCAGTCCTAGAGGCTGCAGGCGTCGCCTCAGGACCCCAGTTGTCTGCGTTCTCTAACGTGAAAGCTGAGAGACTTCTCCATTGCAGGTGGGCTGCTGCACACACACAACCAGAGCAGCTGCCACAGCGCAAAATAAAGTGCAAAACTGCAAGCCTTTACCTTTTCCGGCTCAGACGGTAAAGCGTCTGCCTACAATGCAAGAGACCCGGGTTCGATCCCTGGGTCGGGAGGATCCCCTGGAGAAGGAAATGGCAACCCACTTCAGTACTCTCGCCTGGACAATCCCATGGACGGAGGAGCCTGGTAGGCTACAGTCCATAGGGTCGCAAAGAGTCGGACACGACTGAGCGACTTCAGTTTCTTTCATTTTACCTTTTCAAACACANGGAGAAGGAAATGGCAACCCACTTCAGTACTCTCGCCTGGACAATCCCATGGACGGAGGAGCCTGGTAGGCTACAGTCCATAGGGTCGCAAAGAGTCGGACACGACTGAGCGACTTCAGTTTCTTTCATTTTACCTTTTCAAACACAACGACGGGAGCAGGTCAGATTAGTCCCAGCACTAAATCTGCAGGGGCACCCAGAAGATATTGTTTACCATGGCCAACAAGGACGCCTTCTGGACGGCTTTCTTCTCACCCACACCTTTTCTTGCGAGCTCCACCCACGCAGGTTCCCCTAGCTCGGCAATCTCCTAGCCACGCCTGATTGCGTTTGGCGCTCGCCTCCCTTCCCTTGCGCCTGCGTACTACGGCTCCTGCCCGTCGTCTCGGCCCGGATCGGGAAGTGTCAAGTGGGAGCTGGGTTCCCCTGGTCTTCGCCGCTACCGCCACTGACCCCCCCACCCCCGCCCCCGGACTCCCTATCCAGGACCGGGCCCAGCCGCCATGACGAACGGTGAGAACCAATGCCCAGAGCAAAGGATTGGAGTCCAGTACACTAGGGAAAACGTGGCGGGCGGAGCCGGGATTGACGTGGCCGTTCTCCCCGCCCCCTCTCGTCGGAGTCCTCCCGTTGGCCTCTCCGTGTCCCTAACTCCTGTTTCCTACACTACTCCGCGGGTTCCCCCGTCGCGTGTCCATCGTGAACCCCCAATGCCTTTTGTTGCCCACATCCCGAGTCCTTGGTCCCTAGCCTGTGTTTCCCCTTCCCTCTTCTAGAAGTTCATTTTGGCCCTTACAGGCCATTTCGCGAGGCCAGTCCTGGTTGAGCTATTGCTGTGAAGTCAAAGTCGCTCAGTCGTGTCCGACTCTTTGCGACCCCATGGAATATACAGTCCATGGAATTCTCCAGGCCAGAATACTGGAGTGGGTAGCCTTTCCCTTCTCCAGGGGATCTTCCCAAGTCAGGGATTGAACCCAGGTCTCCCACATTGCAGGCAGAGTCTTTACTGTCTGAGCCACCAGGGAACCCCGAGCTATTGCTGTAGCACCAGGGAAATGAGAGAATCCTCCTCACAGCTCTCTGTTTTGTCATACTTTCGGATAGTAGGCGTCTTGGGAGGACCAAGAAATCATAGAGGGTTTTTAAGGCCCACATTTTGGGGGGGTGAACGTGAATCCTAAAAAAAAAAAATGTTATTATTTTGTTAAAATGCCAGAAAGCTTTCTTTTATTTGATTCTAAAGTCTTGCCTGGGCGAGCCCATCTGGAGACCATAGCGAAAGTTGCAAGGGTTGGGTACTGCCTCTTCTAAAGTTGTGGCAGTTGCCACCCTGTTTATCTGACCTCTAATTTTGCAGGCCTCTTCAAACACGGTTATATAGACACGATTTACACATTCCAGCGAAGGACAGGAAACGAGGCCTTTGTGTTCTTTAGAGTTCATCTTACAGGAAAAAAGATGACAGGGCCTCTTAGACAGTATGATTAGAGGGGCATAGGAGAGTATTTCTCAAAAAGTACCTTTTCCATAAGCCTGATACTGAAGATTCAATTTTCACCTCGTGACTTTTGGCGTTGCAAAAACTTACAGGAGAAGAAGATTAGCAGGTAAAGGTGTTGTTCATCCTAAAAACTTGGTATATGTATTAATTTACTGGACTGTTGCTGTGTGACATCTAGCTGTGACATAGTTTTACTGGAGGGAGAGAGGGAGATAGAGTGGTCCAGAACTGGGAGATGCTGGTTGTGTCAGATATTCTTTTGAAGTTTTCTGGGCAGTAAGAGGTCTAAGGTTACTAGACACAGTACAGGAAGGGTCATCACCTAAAGGAAAAAGTCATCTGAACTGAGAAATAAGGAAGCAATTGAACACATAGTAATTAATGAATAAATTTTAGTCACACTTCCCCTTTTTGTGGTCTGATTTTTTTTTTTTCCACTTAGATGATTCATTGTGCTTACCAGACATAGCTCAGTTTACATATGTAAGAACTAGAAGTATGTGTTCAAAGCTTTTTTCTCACACTTGTTCCACCAAGATGAAGCCTCAGATATTTTTTTTTTTTTGGCTTGTTTGTTCTCAAGAATCTGTTACTCTGGCAGAAATTTGGTTTGTAAGTAGAGTATGATGTATGAAGTGTAAGATAAAATACAGGAAAATTGTAGTCATATGATTTCTAACTCTTGCAGGTTCCATTAAGCTTTTGCTTTATCATATTCTTTACCCACAGATGAAGCTCTGAAAGACTTGGCTAAATATCTAGCTCCTTTATCACATGAGTGATTTATAGTAAGAGCACATTTCAATCTCTCAGCTCAGGCACCAGGGATTCTTATACTTCTCTCAACTTGTTGCCCACACTGGCCATTCCTGGCAGGCTGATTCCATAGTAACTGGCACACTCTTCTCAGAACTTGTAATTCTTGAAAGGAGAGGGAAGAAGGCAGTGAGATCTTTGTAAGGGGCATGTCTCCATGATTTGAGGGGACAAAAAGGTAACCGTGTTAGTGCCAGGACCTTGGCTCCCTCTTGTCAGAGCTGGCACTGCCGCTGAGGTCACCACCTTGGTACTATGCCACATTGTGCTCTCCAGTGGCATCGCTTGTCCCAAGCCGGATTAGCACCCACGGCTTTCTTCTCTTTCTGTAACAGTGTACTCCTTGGATGGGATTCTGGTGTTTGGTTTGCTGTTTGTTTGCACCTGTGCCTACTTCAAGAAAGTACCTCGTCTCAAAACCTGGCTGCTCTCAGAAAAGAAGGGAGTTTGGGGTGTGTTTTACAAAGGTAAGATCATATCTGTTCAGGCAGAGGAGGTTGCCATCTCTAGACAGTGAGGTGCTGCAAAGTGAAGGTGGGACAGGCTGGCATTGTATTTGGTTCAATTTTTACGTAATTGTTTGTTTTAGCTACAAAGTAATTTTAATATTCTCCATGGCATAAAAGTGTATAATTTAAACAATTTTAGACTAGACTGGAATTGTTGGGAGTAATATTTTCCCAGTGAAAAGTTTTTTGTTTTTTTTTCCCCCGAATTTCTGGAAGAATATATTGGAGATTTTTTTTTTTTAAGGATTGATTTTATTAACTCAGATGCTTGTTTACTTTTTATTTTGGGCATCTTCATCTGGAATCTTATTTACCTAAATCTTTTTTCAAAATAGGGCAAAATTTAGACTGATGATATATTCACATAAAACCTAGGGCTTAAGGGTAGTACTTATTTATTTAAAAAAAAAATTTTTTTATTATTAATTTGCTGAGTCAAGTCCTGGTTGTGTCATGAGAGTTGCAGCTCATAGACTCTCCAGTTCTATTAATTTGCTGACTCGAGTTTTAGTTGTGTCATGAGAGTTGCAGCTCACAGACTCTCCAGTTGTGGCACACGGGCTCAGTAGTGTTGGTGCATGGGTTTAGTTGCCCCACAGCATGTGGGATTTCAATTCCTCCACCAGGGATCGAACCTTAGTCCCCTGCATGCAAGGCAGATTCTTAACCACTGGACCACCAGGGAAGTCCTGAGTAGTATTTAATACATTCCTGGATGGGTTGATTCTTGAGACCCTTAACAGGTCTCTTCATCTGTGACTAAAGATTTCAAAATATTACCTTGAAAGTGAGGACTTATATAAAGGGCAAGGTGTGATTCCTTTTCTTTTTTATTATTTCCTGCTAGCTGCTGTAATTGGAACCAGGCTGCATGCTGCTGTGGCAATCGCCTGTGTTGTGATGGCCTTCTACGTCCTGTTTATAAAATGAATTCTGAAGCATCCATTTCATCAACCGCCAGCCAAGGGGACGAAGGTGAAGAACCTGTCGGGAGCCTAGGCCCAGCATAGGAGAGCTCAGCTAAAATCTTCGGAGTCCCCAGGATGACACCACAGCGTCTGCCCCTGCTTTCTGTGGGGAAAACTCCTCCTGATCACAAACATTATTCCTGCTTCAGGGGACCACAGAAAGCAAACTTCCTTTGACCTGCGTGTAAATCAGTCCTCAGCAGAGAGCATATAATGTCCAGATAAACTACTCCCCTTGGTGATACAATTCCATACCTCCTGCTTAAAAACTGTTACCTATTTTGTTCTTCAGCCCCTCATCAGGATCTTTTCAAACTGAGGCTCATTAGGGGAGGATATAGGCTGTGTTCAAACTTCTTAGAAAGAGAGATGATTTTTAAGACTTGACTTTTATTTTTACTGTTTTATTTGGACGTGATAAATTGCAGGAGGGCTGGGAGGGTGGGGTTGGGAGGCTGAGTGGGAAATAGTAGTTAAACAATGCCAAGACATTTTTTGGCTTTGGAAATTTATCTTTCATATTCCCACCTGGGAACATAGGAGAGAGGCAAGATCCTCGCTGCAAAAAGAAATGGTGAAAATAGCTCTGCTGTGTGCTGGTAGCTCAGGAGTTTTGCCAAAACAATCTGGGCCTACATAAGATTTGGAAATTACCTGTCTGTGGTGAGCCCTGAAAGGAGTGATTTAGACAAGAAACAATGTTCCATTCAGCAATATTCCCAAAAGGAAACTTCACCTCTTCAAATGGTATATGGAAAGTGTTGCTATTTTCCTAAAACTTTTTAAATTTTTTCTAAATGACTGAGTGCTAAATACTGTTGCTCAGTTTTAAATGCCACCACCAAGGGAAAAAGGAACTATTGAAGAAATAATTATTTAATATATTTGCAGTTGGGGTAGAAGAAATAAATACATCTAGTATATTAATTCATATACTAGTAAAGTCATCTAGAATTTATTGTGATGTTAGATGGAAGTTTTTTCATGTTACCCAAGATACAAACTTATTTTTTGTTTAAATCTGGGTTATGATGGCAATTTTCAATTACTTGTGTTTTTTGGCTCATTTTAAATTTTGTTCCTGTTGCAGTACTCTTTAGCTGTCTCTTGGAAATTATAAGAACATTAGAAATTTTAATGAGAAATTGATGGCACTCATATGCATGTTTGTACAGTTCATACAATCCATGAATAAAATAAGAGTGTCTTCTAAAGTAAAGGAAAACCCAGGTTTCCAATTGAGATTGACGGATGAGCTTTTCCATGGAGTATGGGAACTCCTGAGCAAATAGTTTGAGATGACTCTTACATTTGAAGGGAAGACTTCTCCATTCCCTCCTTCGTATATCTACAAAAGGATTAACTTGCGTTTATGAAGCCTAGAATTTCTCTTAAAAATTGGTCTAAAATTGTAAAGAGCAAGCATAGACATAGGTCTACCAGTTGAATTGCTCATTAAAGTAAAACTTGACTATGGACAAGTTGGCTGTGGTTGATCCCTTTGTGGTAGTAAATTGTCTTTTGTCTTATTCCAAAAGAACAAAAGCTGCTAGGAAGTTTAGATTCTGAAACACTCAGTATAGTGCTTTGAGGGTTCCTAGAAGTATAGAAAGTCATCAAGTACACACTACATGTCTAATCATCTCAGTGTTGTGGCTGTTATCTCCAGAATTGGTCTACAGGGTAAATTTCAATGATTCCTATATTTGCATTGTCATTTCTGAGACTTTTTCACACAAGAGAAAGGAAAGCTAGTGGAACAGAAAGAAGAGTTACACCTTGTGGGTGTCGGCTTGGAGCCTGTTGGCCGGTAGGAATGTCACTCCCTGGAAATACAGGTTCAGCATGTTTTGCACTTGTTATTTTGTAGCTTTAATGACTTTGGTTTCCTAACAGGGCTAATAACTTAGAGCTTCTTCATATTTTAAGCTAGTTCCATTTCAGTTCAGGTCAATTTTTACAGCTTCCTGGGTGGGTCATCTTGACCTAAACTCTTGAATTGTTGTATTTTGAGATGTTTTCATACCAGAATATACCAAAAAGTGCACAGAGTGAAGGTAATTTACAGCAAGAAACAAATACACAGCTTGTTTCATTTCTTTATATAAGCAAATAAGCAGAAACTTGTTTTCTTCATTATTTTGATTGATGTATCATAAATTTTTGACTGAAAATTGTAGGAAGTTGTTCCTCTTAAGAGAGTCTTTTAGGGGTGGAAGAATGGGGATAGCAGTATTGCCTCAGATTCAAACTGGCATCACCATAAATGTTGTATGCCAGGGTGGAATGAAGTCAGCTTTTTATAGTTGAAATAAAATTTTTTATTCATCATTGTCTGCACAGTCCTTGAAAATAAAATTTTTCCCTACCGTTTTTGTCCATTTTTGTCACATGCATACTGAATTGTTGAACTTTGTTTAATACTCTCCTGGGTTCTGCCCATAGTATACCTTGTTAGTTTCCATTAGTGAATACTATCAGTCCTGTTAACCCCATGTGATGGTCATTGAATGTATGACGTATGTATGATAGAGTTCAGAATCAATGAAGGTATAGCTTTCTCCTTTGAGGGTGTGTGTACGTGCATATATATTTATATGTGTTTATATATACACGTGTATATTTCTATACACGTGTGTATACTTGTATACACGTGTGTGTGTATAAATATACATATGTGTGTATATTTGCTCAGTCATGCCCAACTTTGTGACTCCATGGACTATAACCTGCCAGGCTCCTCTGTCCGTGGAGTTTTCCAGGCAAGAATACTGGAGCAGGTTGCCATTTCCTACTCCAGGGGATCTTTCCATCTCAGGGATTGAACCTGAGTCTCTTGCTTTGGATTGGCAGGCAGATTCTTTACTACTGTGCCACCTGGGAAGCCTATAAATATATATATATATGTTTATACCAGCTATATAATATATAAGCAAATATATTAATACATTTTGAGGTATATTAAGTAATGTAGATAACATTTACCAATATATTTTACCTACTACCACTATTAAAATACAAGTGTCAACTGCCATTACCAGTCATTAAATTTCTTTTGTGAAATGAGGTTTTCAGGTTACCCAGCCACATGCCTAGAAATTTCTTGGGCTTCTGACACATACAGTGGATACTTTCCCCCTATTTGTTTATTCCAAGTGCATGATGGGACTGTCACAAATGATAACTTCACAAAATTCTGATTTGTCTTCCCCCTTCACATACATGTCACTGAAAAAGGAGAAAGAAGTAATGAGACATTATACTCTGATGTGAAAGGAGTTAATTGAAATTTACATAATCATTCCGTTTTTTCACTGATGCTGCAGATTGAAAGATTTTAGTGGGTATGAAAGTAAGTAAAAGCAAGTGAAGGGTAGCAGAGGGCTTTGTGTCGACAGGGGTATGCCTGTCTTCCTTTACTCATTAGATATTCTAACCACTTAGTCCTTGGACTTAAGTCATCTGTTCTCACCCTTTTCCTTTGGTAAAATGATGTTTGCCTTCTCCCTTGAGAGGAGATCCTGGGAAAGCTGGTGTTGGAATGATCAGAACTCATTCACCTAGAGGGATCCTGAGGTTATATCATCTTATATCCAGAACTTGGATTAAAGATCAAAGAAAAACTATAGATATGGTTATAAATATGTCACACAAAGATTCAAAGGCAATTATAATTCAGCATTCTGGGAGTTAGTCCTGCCTTAGCAGGGCTCAAAGGAGAAAATAAAAGATATAAGCATCTGAATGCAGAGTTCCAAAGGCTAGAACTCATTCACCTAGAGGGATCCTGAGGTTATATCATCTTATATCCAGAACTTGGATTAAAGATCAAAGAAAAACTATAGATATGGTTATAAATATGTCACACAAAGATTCAAAGGCAATTATAATTCAGCATTCTGGGAGTTAGTCCTGCCTTAGCAGGGCTCAAAGGAGAAAATAAAAGATATAAGCATCTGAATTCAGAGTTCCAAAGGCTAGCAAGGAAAGATAAGAAAGCCTTCCTCAGCGATCAATGCAAAGAAATAGAGGAAAACAACAGAATGGGAAAGAACAGAGATCTCTTCAAGAAAGTTAGAGATACTAAGGGATTACAAATAGCTGTGAAAAGAAGAGAAGTGAAAAGCAAAGGAGAAAAGGAAAGATACAAGCATCTGAATGCAGAGTTCCAAAGAATAGCAAGGAGAGATAAGAAAGTCTTCCTCAGTGATCAATGCAAAGAAATAGAGGAAAACAACAGAATGGGAAAGAGTAGAGATCTCTTCAAGAAAATTAGAGATAGCAAGGGAACATTTCATGCAAAGATGGGCTTGATAAAGAACAGAAATGGTATGGACCTAATAGAAGCAGAAGATATTAAGAAGAGGTGGCAAGAATACACAGAAGAACTGTACAAAAAAGATCTTCATGACCCAGATAATCACCATGGTGTGATCACTCACCTAGAGTCAGACATCCTGGAGTGTGAAGTCAAGTGGGCCTTAGGAAGCATCACTATGAACAAAGCTAGTGGAGGTGATGGAATTCCAGTGAAGCTGTTTCAAATCATGGAAGATGATGCTGTGAAACTGCTGCAATCAATATGCCAGCAAATTTGGAAAACTCAGCAGTGGCCACAGGACTGGAAAAGGCCGGTTTTCATTCCAGTCCCCAAAAAAGCAAAAAAGAATGCTCAAACTACCACACTATTGCACTCATCTCATATGCTAGTAAAATATCAGCAGTGGCCACAGGACTGGAAAAGGCCGGTTTTCATTCCAGTCCCCAAAAAGGCAAAAAAGAATGCTCAAACTACCACACTATTGCACTCATCTTATATGCTAGTAAAATAATGCTCAAAATTCTCCAAGCCAGGCTTCAGCAATACGTGAACCACGAACTTCCAGGTGTTCAAGCTGGTTTTAGAAAAAGCAGAGGAACCAGAGATCAAATTGCCAACATGCGCTAGGTCATGGAAAAAGCAAGAGAGTTCCAGAAAAGCATCTATTTCTGCTTTTTTGACTATGCCAAAGCCTTTGACTGTGTGGATCACAATAAATTGTGGAAAATTCTGAAAGAGATGGGAATAGCAGACCACCTAACTTGCCTCTTGAGAAACTTATATGCCGGTCAGGAAGCAACAATTATACTGGACATGGAACAACACACTGGTTCCAAATAGGAAAAGTAGTACGTCAAGGCTGTATATTGTCACCCTGCTTATTTAACTTTTATGCAGAGTACATCATGAGAAACGCTGGACTGGAAGAAGCACAAGCTGGAATCAAGATTTCTGGGAGAAATATCAATAACCTCAGATATGCAGATGACACCACCCTTATGTAGAAAGTGAAGAGCAACTAAAAAGCCTCTTGATGAAAGTGAAAGAAGAACGTGAAAAAGTTGGCTTAAAGCTCAACATTCAGAAAACGAAGATCATGGCATCCGGTCCCATCACTTCATGGGAAATAGATGGGGAAACAGTGTCAGAGTTTATTTTGGGGGGCTCCAAAATCACTGCAGATGGTGACTGCAGCCATGAAATTAAAAGATGCTTACTCCTTGGAAGGAAAGTTATGACCAACCTAGACAGCATATTCAAAAGCAGAGACATTACTTTGCTGACTAAGGTCCGTCTAGTCAAGGCTATGGTTTTTCCAGT
>SJYX01015403.1:812148-823707 GCA_006410675.1 Oreotragus oreotragus
AAGTGAAAGAGGAGAGTGAAAAAGTTGGCTTAAAGCTCAACATTCAGAAAACGAAGATCATGGCATTCGGTCCCATCACTTCATGGGAAATAGATGGGGAAACAGTGGAAACAGTGGCGGACTATTTTGGGGGGGCTCCAAAATCACTGCATATGGTGATTGCAGCCATGAAATTAAAAGATGCTTGCTCCTTGGGAGAAAAATTATGACCAACCTAGACAGCATATTCAAAAGCAGAGACATTACTTTGCCAACAAAGGTCCGTCTAGTCAAGGCTATGGTTTTTCCAGTGGTCATGTATGGATGTGAGAGTTGGACTGTGAAGAAAGCTGAGCACCAAAGAATTGATGCTTTTGAAGTATGACTCTTGAGAGTTCCTCGGACAGCAAGGAGATCCAACCAGTCAATCCTAAAGGAAATCAATCCCGAATATTCACTGGAAGGAGTGATGCTGAAGCTGAAACTCCATGATTTTGGCCACCTGACCCGAAGAACTGACTTGAAAAGACCCTGATGCTGGGAAAGATTGAAGACTAGAGGAGAAGGGGATAACAGAGGACGAGATAGCTGGATGGCCGACTCAATGGACATGAATTTGAGTAAGCTCCGGGAGTTGGTGATGGACAGGGAAGTCTGGCGTGCTGCAGCCCATGGGGTCGGACACGACTGAGCGACTGAACTGAACTGAACCAGGGCCCTTGGTTCCCCTCCGAACCACGTGAGGGCAGCAAAGTGCACACTCGGAGAGGGCCGGTGCTTGGTGGTTCCTCCCAGAAGTCTCCGGGGCCGGGGGCTATAAAAGAGGGTGCAGGGGGTGGGGGTGGGGTGGGGTGGTGCGCGTGTAGGCCGAGTGTGTGAGTGGATGTGTGAATGTCTGTGTGGGTGCGTGGATGTGTGAGCGCGTGCGCCCGCCCCTGCACCTCTCCCCCGGCCTACACGTTGATCTTATTTGATCGGGTTGGGACTCCAGCCCCGCCGGGCCGACCCGAAGTGAAAAGCTTCCCTCCTGCGAAGCCCTTCCTCGGGGCGCTGTGCAGCGAGGCCCCTTGGGCGGTGGCAGTGCCGTGGCCCTTGAGGTTCCGGAGCCGGTCCTATGGGGCCCGGCGCTCAGAAGTGATGAATTGATCAGATAGACGAGGCCGGGCTTGTCCCGCGCCATTGATTATCGAGGCGATTCTGATCTGAGCCCGGCCCCAGGGCCCGCCCACCCGTGGCATTGGGGATGACTTGTCAACAGTCGGCAGCGGGCTGGGGTCTTTGGCGGGCCGTCGAACTAGCCGTCGCCCCGCCCGTAGGCGCCCAAGCTGAAAGGGGACAGAGACCTTGTTCTCTGCTGCAGTTCTACTTTTCTAGGCGCCTCCTTTTTTTTTTTCCCCCTTATTTAAGCCCGCCTGGTCATGACTCGCGTGTGATACCAACACTGGTGCCCTCGGTCTAAAGACACTATACAGCGCCTGCCCGTGAAGGCATGTAAATGGAGTGAAGTCGCTCAGTCGTGTCCGACTCTTTGCTATCCCATGGAATGTAGTCTACCAGCTTCTCTGTTCATGGGATTTTCCAGGCAAGAGTACTGGAATGGGTTGCCATTTCCTTCTCCAGGGGATCTTCCTGACCCAGGGATCGAACCCAGGTCTCCTGCATTGCAGGCAGACGCTTTACCCTCTGAGCCTGTGTATATAAGGGCTTCCCAGGTGGGTCCGTGGTAAAGAATTCGTCTGCAGTGCAGGAGCCTCTTATTCGATCCCTGGGTTGGGAAGAGCCCCTGGAGAAGGAAATGGCAACCTATCCCAGTATTCTTCCCTGAAGAATTCCATGGACAGAGGCGCCTGGTGGGCTACAGTCCATGGGGTGGGAAAAAGTAGGACATAATTTAGTGACTAAACAACAATATGTGTGTATATATCCATAAGAGAACTTGGAAAGCTTCTAAGAATTCAGATTCCAGGGACCCACACCAGATTTACTGAAATAATTATCAGAGAGGTCTAGAAATCAGGATTATTTAAAGCCTCCATGCATGGATCACAGTAATAAATTTTTTGATGTTCATTATCAACTCGCATGAGGTGATTATCCAGAGAGTCACCCCTCTCCGCTACTGTCAGGCCTTCTAAATAATGAGAAGTGAAAATATTGCCACTTAGCAGTAAACACTATGAATAAATTGGAGTATCTCTGTAGAAGAGGCACTGTTAGTTTGGTGGAATTTAAGGACCCTGCACTTGAGTACCAAATAGAAGCCTTTCATGTCTGATTTATTCAACAGTGCATATGCTGTCCAAGTTTAGAAATGGGAACTTAATTGTACAATATTCTAAAGGGTCTGTCATTTCTTGCTCATTCTGACAGCAGGTTCCTGTGAGTGGCTTGTAATTTTAGAAACCACATTAATGCATTAGTTTTTAGGTACATTCAGACCCTAGGATCAGATTGTTAAGCTCTGTTTCTAAGAATCAGGGGCAATAAATCTAGGCAATGAAAAAAGAATTGACTCCCAGGCAAGGAGACAGCAGAGTTAAGAGAATGAACAATGGAAAGGAAGAAGGACCAGGGAGACTGAGCTCTCGAGGAGGAGAGCCCAGAAAATGACTAAATCCAGAAGGTCTGAAATCTGTTAAGTGTGACCTCTGCATAAATATTAATGCTACAAAGAGCTACTAAAGTTATTGTCTCTAAGTTCATTGAGAGAATGGACAGTGCCCATTCTCGTCTCCCTAACAATTAGCTCAGCGCCTAACACGAAGTTTTCAAGAAAGGTTGAATGGCTATATATCTGTATGGTTGGAATGACTCCAGTTTACAAAATGTGAATACTTGTCTCCTGCCAAAAGCAGTGCTGTTCTGTCCTAAATCCTTATCTTTTCAACAGTATGACCCCGAATTGTAAATATTGCCCAAAGTAGTCAAGTGGCAACTTGTAGTCCGCGGGTAACAGATACTCCAGGCTTCAACTTACACAAATCTATTTAATGGAGGTGGTCGGCAGGATGTTCCACAACAATTAGTCCAGGGGCCTGTCAGCACTTACGTGGAGAAGAAGCCACCATCATTCTTTCGGGAGTACCCTCCATTGGTGGCTGCAGTGTGAGGGGACACTGGAGAAAGAAAGAAGGAATGGGCTGTGAATTTAAGATCTGTTGCCTCTTCTGGGAATTTGTTACCCATACTTTCATGGGGACCATGGAGAAGGTTCTAACAGCTGGGGAAGCACAGAAGACTGATGGGAGGTAGCTATAGGTCTTTTCCCAGGTTTCTGTCCTTTGCTGAAAATTCTTGTCCATTAGACCTAAGGCTAAGGCAGAGGCTCTGAAACTGAATTCATTTCCTGGCCCTATAGTCAGCATGTCCCCTGGCGTTAGTCTGTTATGTGCCAGACTCAGTTATCCCTCGTGTTCCCTAATAGCCAGCCACCTCAACTCTCTGATTCCTGTGTCCATTGAGACAAACTCTTGCACCACCCATCTGCCTCCCATCCCTCAGTCTTCTAACCCTTACCTATGGATCCCTGTATGCTGTGAATAGACTCCTTCTTAGGGTTGATCCAATGTCTGATGTTAGCTCTGGAAGTGATGGGGGATGGTTGGGGAGGGGGCAAAAATTCGCCAGGGAATTGGGTCTTGATTCTGGAAGATGATGTGGGAAGAACAGGGGAGAATGAAATCAATCAAGAGAAGGAGGGAAGGAGTTGCATGCAACCTCAAAAATATAGCAACCAAAGGCCCTTTCTAGCCTCTCGAATTAACCAAATGTTTTACTATACAGATGAGCACAATTTTGGAAGATCATTTTAGAAAAAAACCCACAGAAATTGTATTACAGAAGTAAAAAAATGCAAAAATCTATACAAATAGGAACCTATCGATTATTTCCCAGGTGACAGTTTAGCTTACTTGATTGGATGGCATTGTTCTTAGGGAGAGGCTCTGCCTCTACCACTTACCCGTGGGTATCCTGGATGGTCTCCCGGTGTGTGAGTATCTCACTCTTGTTCTTGAATGTCCCTGTGTGGTGGTTGTACAAGGCTGCTAAGCGGAAATCCAGGTCATCCTTCGGTATCTACAGAGGAAGCCAACCCCCTCAGGGTTAACTTGCCACCACGCACCCATCCTAGTTGGGTTCTGTTGGGTTCTACTCTTCTCCCAAAGCAGAGTGAACCCTTTTGGGGCCTGAGACCCACCAGCTCTTTACACACCAAATTACTGTACATGCTGACTTCTTAAATCTTGTCCATACAGAATTGGCTCGTGCTTAAGTCTAAGCAGTGGGAAGCTCTCCTGGAGACATGGGAACCTCTTGAGCTTAATGGGCCTTACCTCATTCATGGTTATAATGAGAAGTCTAGTGAGAGAATGATTTGCTCCAAATAATTAACTGCAGCAAAACTCAAGCCTTTTGCCTTCCCAGAGGCCTGATAAGTTGGTATTTGGTTTTAGATTTGATAGGATCTTGGATTGGGGGCAAGATAAAGCTGCTAACGCAGTCAGGGACAGACTGCCTTCCACAAAGAATAGTCATTAGTCCTAAGTGGATATAATGAGAAATATCATTTCAGTGCTAGGTACCTCTGAATAAAAAAAACAAACATCCCGTTTCATGGAGGTAACTGTGGGAGTTGAGCTGAGTCGACACCAGGGCTCCTGTTGCTGAGCGAGGTGAATTGGGTTCTTATATGGCAGTTTCTGCAAAAGATAAATCACACCCACACCTGGTTACCAAAGGCCTTGCTGATGTGGTAGCATCAGTGATATCCATCCCCCACCTCCTGCCATTCCATTTTAATTGAATCGAGACATCTAAACGAGAAAGATGATACGGGGCAAGCCTCCCAGCCTTTTGACCCCCCTAAGTTTTCTGTTAGAACTGAGAGAAATGGGCTGGGAAGACAGGGAATGGGGTGAAGTGGGACATGAAGTGAAGGATGGGGAGCAGACAGGCAAGAGGAGCTTAGGTTCAGAAGTCCTGAGTTTGAAGAAGAGGTAAGATATTCTAACACAACATGAAGTTGGAGTAACAGCTGAAGCCTCCCAGAAAGAATCTGACCAAAAAGGAAGAGATGGTTCATGAGGACTGCACAATATTATAATGGGGTTGGCTGGGGAAGTCAGAGACAAGAGAATCGGGAGAGGAGAATCAGGAGAGAACAGTGTCTAGACAGGTGAGAAAAAATTTTCAGTAAGCAAGGAAGGGTCATTGTTTCTGTGGGAATGTCAAAAAATTCACTGAATGTTCAGTTCTCATTAAAACCCCACAAGTATGAATATGAAAAGCACATAGCTGATTTCTTCATTACATGTAAAATGCCGTGTTGCTCACCACTGTGTCCCCAGTACCCAGCACAGTGACCTAAAACATGGTGTTCTAAAATGAGATGCTAACTGAATCAATGACTGAATTTCAGTGAGTACAACTGCAACCTAGTAGAACTCTCATTCATTCTATCTGATGTTGGAACCTTCTTCATCCCCAGTAATATGACACAGTGCTGTGTGACTCAGCTCAATCAGGCATTAATTGAATGGGATGGACCAGGCAGTATGTTATCACCAAGAAAGATGAAAAGGAGATGGGAATATTACATATGATGCAAGCACAGGTAGCTCTTCCAGTCCTCCAAGGCTGCATAAGCCTCATCATCTCTATAAGCAGAAGGGTGAGCTGGTCTTTCATTGAGAAAATCAGGCCATCTTCACTATCCATTTTCCTTTCATTTCAGAGAAAGGGAAGTTCCTTTTATTCAAGACTAACTCTTCCTTCCTGAACCCAGCCCTTCCTGGTACTTCAGGACCTGTGCTCTTCTGGCACCTCCTGTACCCGGCTTCCCATCCTTTCATCACGGTCTGGCTACCTCTTTAAGAGTCAACACATACTACTCTCCACTTTCTCTCCCACCCCCTTTCCATCCCCTTTCCATTCCAATACAGTCTGACCTCTGCCTCAAGCATCCACTGAAACTCCTCTTGCCAATGACCTTTGTGGTTAGGTCAAATGGATCATTTCCAGACCTGATCTTACCTGACCTCGGTGGTTTCTGGTGCCATAACTCTGATTCCATGAAATGTTCTCTCCATCCTGCATGGGTCTAGCTCCTCCTGGTTTTTCTTCCGCATCTGGCTATTATTTCTCAGCTTCCTTCTCAGCTCTGTTTTCTCTCTTTGCCCCTAAGTGGGGTTCTCCAGGGGTTTCATTTCACCCTTTCTGACTCTCACATTCACCGGATGAGCTCATTCCCTCCTATGGCTTCAAGTACCACTGTATGAATACTGTGGCTTCCACACATCGCCAACCCACACCCCTAACCATGTTGTCTCCTCTTCATCTCCACAGAAGTGTCCCACAGGCACCAAAAAACATTAACATCATTGATCTCAACGTCGTTCTCCCCAAACCTGCTTTTCCCGGACACCTCATTCAGTAAATGGTATCGATTCATGGGGTCGCAGAGTCGGACACGACTGAGCGACTGAACTGAACTGAACTGAAGCCCTCGGAAACCTAGGAGCCCTCCTAGACTGGCCACTCTCTTGGGCCCATATCCAGTCAGCCACAAAGCCCCATCAGTTCTGCCCTTTGCATCTTACCACCACCCCCTGCATCACTGCTTTAGGGTCCATTACTCCTCCTGGACCATCATGAAACACGCGTATATACACAAACACATTCCAACATGAATCAAAGACAGATGTATAAAGCATGACCTGCTGTTTGATACCTCTTTCCCACTCTATATACCTCACGTCTCTTCATAGAAGAGTTTCCCAAATAGGGCAAAGCGTTGCTTGGTGGAATCTGGGCCTGTGCAAGCCCCGCCATACCAATCATTGCTTAGGTCCGCAAGTGCCCCTTGTTCCTCTGGACTAGAGCGCCACTTCCCTCTGCTCAAAAGCACCTGTGAAAGGTGGGGAGACCTGAATATGGGATCATGGAGGTAGGC
This sequence comes from Oreotragus oreotragus, assembly GCA_006410675.1. Taxonomy (NCBI): domain Eukaryota; kingdom Metazoa; phylum Chordata; class Mammalia; order Artiodactyla; family Bovidae; genus Oreotragus; species Oreotragus oreotragus. The sequence goes on from SJYX01015403.1 coordinate 819,080, forward strand.
AGAAAACAGACCTCTCCCGTACCTGACTCAGTGTCCTCACCAGGATTAAGTTACTACTTCTTCCGGTCAGGCCGACAGAAGAGTGAGGTCGACCCTACTGGGTACCTGCGTAAGAAACCTCAGTACCTTGGAAGGCCGCGACTTTCCCAAGTAGGAATCATCGTTATCCAACGCAGGGTTCTGGAAAGGGTCTCGCGTGAGAGGCATGATAAAACACCCAGCGAGGCGCTTTAAGAGGGATGAGAGACCCGCGCAGCCGCACACAACCTAGCACGCGGAGGAGCCCGGGTCCCAACTGTTTGGAACGCCCAATTTCAGTTGCCAGGCAACTGCTCGGCCTTCTGTGACTAAGGCGAACTCCCTCCGAGAAGGGCGCCACCTGGCGGTCTAACGCGGGAGGCCCCTCGGGAAGAAGCTACTGGGAACACAGAAGGGAAAGAGCCGCCGAGTGTGCTCGAGAGCCCTGGATTTGCATTCGTGAGCCGTCGGTGAAAAACGCCGGCCTCCCATCTTACAGATCTTCTGCAAAAGACTTCAGTTTAGGAAAGAATTCGTAAAAGATAGCCAGCCCTGAAATGCCCTTCTTCTTGGAATCTTACGAAAGGATTTCTCAGAGAGATGACAGAAGTGTCCAGGTGTGTTTGGAAAATTGCCCAGCTAAGGCAAACTCTCCTTGCTTAAACTCGGCTTGACTATGTGAGTCCCAGGGTTTCGCATAGGACTGGTTGTAAATTCACAAATGGGTTTGGTGTGGTGGAAATAAGACCTCCAGAAGCAGCTGTTACAGTAGGTAACACCTACCCGGGCCAGTCTTCCAGGCTATAATCCCTGGAGGAGAGACATCATCGCGGTCATTTTTCTGTTGGTTTGAACAAGATGCTTAACAAGTATATGTAGAACGCCACGTCTGCAAAGTTAGTGATGCTCGTAGGTAGCCGATGGCCCGAAATAATGAATTTGGTGGTGATGGCTTGGAGGTTGTTTCCACCGCGTTCTTTGCGCGAGCCTTGTGCGCGCCTGCTGGGCCGGTTGCGGACCCTGGGCGCGTGCATTTTTGCGGCGCGCACGCTAGCTGCGGCGGCTGCCATGGCGACCGGCAGGTGAGCGGCAGAGGAGCTCGTGGTCCCTGCCCCACCCGCGCGAAGGGAAAGAGGAGGCGGTTGCCAAGGCGACGTGGGTAGGAGGAGGATAAGAGAAAGGAGGGAGGAGGAAGGATGGGCGGCCTTGGCGTAGCCGCAGGGAGGTGACTGAAGCGAGCCCAGCCCCTTACATCCTGCCCCCTGTGAATCTCCCTCCCCTTTTTTTCCGCCTTCTGCCAGCAGAGCTGCAGCCGCAGCACCTGAGCCGCTGCTGCCGCTCGCTCGGAACGACACTATGGCTGAGCCTGGCCACAGCCTCCGTCCCTCTGCCAGAGGCAGGGGAAGGGCTGGGCCGCGCGCACGCCGGCTTCTGCAGCTGCTGCTCTGGGTCGGGACCGCCTTCCAGGTGACTCAGGGAGCGGGACCGGAGCTTCACGCCTGCAAAGAGGTACTGTCCTCCCCGACCCGACCCCACTTAGGTCAAAAACGTCTTGGATCCCGGCGGAGATCTTGGGGACTTAGACACAGACAGTTTCAGAGGGCACGGAGTTTGGGTTCTTTGGGGATGGGGGAAGAAGGAAGAGGAGCAGACTGGCGTCATGGAGGGGCCACCCCGTTGGGGGACTCACAGAATAGATCACCCTCACAGCTTGGACTGCTGAGCTCGGGAAAGGTCCCAGCTCCTAGGAACTCAGGAGGGACTCGAGTCCCTGGGCTCGGAACGAGGGAAGAAGACAGGAGTTGTTTCCCAGCTGAAATGAAATTACCTTAAAAGTGGTTGAAAACAAAAGATTATGTACAGGCGGGGGGCGGGGGGGGCAAAATAGAAAGTGGAAAAGGGGAGAAGTGGGGTNCCTAGGAACTCAGGAGGGACTCGAGTCCCTGGGCTCGGAACGAGGGAAGAAGACAGGAGTTGTTTCCCAGCTGAAATGAAATTACCTTAAAAGTGGTTGAAAACAAAAGATTATGTACAGGCGGGGGGCGGGGGGGGCAAAATAGAAAGTGGAAAAGGGGAGAAGTGGGGTAAGAAAGGAGTTTGGAAGGCTAGAGGAAAGTAATGGATGGAAGTGGAAATACTTGTGATCGTATCATGGCTTCAAGGAAGGCAGGTAAAGGTGGGAGGTCTGCGAGAGGGACTGGAGGATCCCGTCACCTCTGTCCCCTTGGGTAGTCAACATCTGGATCCTGTTTATAGCTTGCCTCCCCCAGTATGCTTTCTTCAGTGTACCTGACGGAGCATGACCCACCTTTGGTCAGACTGTTGAGTTCCTTAATATCTTGCTTCCCACCAATCTCTGCTTTCCTTCTCTGGACTTCTGCTAACATATGTCGCAAGTCTTTTTCAAGTGTTTATAAAATGTTGCCTACATAATTCAGAGAATAAGTAGTGAATGTCTCCCAACCAAAAATGCCTTTGAACATCCTTTTGGAGGGATACAAAAAGGTACGGGGGGTAATGAAACTCAGTGGTTTCTATAGTATTGAAATAACAGTAATTTGTTGTGTTTTGAGTAACTTTTTTTAACCATATGGCGGAGGCAGCAACAACATATTTACAAGAACTACATGAAGGGCATGGGGAGAGGCAAAATAAAAATTACTGTTATCTATGTGAAATGTGAAAAACTTCATAATACATTAAGAGTCTAGCCCTGTTTAATTAATTTGAGGTGTCATACTTGGCTAAGGTTTTGAAAGGTTGAAATATTTATAAGTTGTCAGTATTAACTACTGATTAGCAACAACAACCCCATCCCATATGGAAATGTATTATTATGAAGGTATGCTAACCATTTAGCTTCCAGCGTAGCTCAGTGGTAAAGAATCTGCCTGCCAAGCAGGAGACACAGGTTCAATCCCTGGGTCAGGGAGATCCCCTGGAGAAAGAAATGACAACCCACTCCAGTATTCTTGCCTGGGAAAGCCTATGGACAGAGGAGTCTGGTGGGCTACAGTCCATGGGGTTGCAAAGAGTTGGACACAACTTAGTGCCTAAACAACAACAACATTCTAACCATTAGACTATCTACAACACAACAGATCATGAAGAAATGAGAGGGTGGGAAAAGAGATTTATTTGTGTGTATATACTTGACTTTACTCATGAATGTGAATGAGTGACTCCAGTCTCTCCAAAATTTACCAATGAAAATTTTGGTAACTTGTGTCAGTCCCAGCAATGTCCTGCCCTGGATCATCTGTATTTTCACTCAGCCACTTCATGACCTGTTTTAAAGATGGCTGGGAACAGGATGATTTTGTCAGTGAATGTGGCTTACTGGCCTTGGTGATCTGTGGTCTAACCAGTCAAGATAACCAGTTCCACCAAGCAAAGTCACTTGCCTAAGAATCCAACATTGGAGTCCCCTGAGTGGAAGGTAAGAATCTTACAGTTCAACTACCACTTCTTGTTGAGATCTTTGGAAAATATGAGACATTTAAGAAATTAAACACATGCTATCATCTTGCTTCCTAGGGAGGGAAGAATACAGATATTTGAGAGCTCTCACTTGTGTACAAATTTTGCCTTTAGTCCTTTTAAAATGATTGACATTTGCCTAAGCAAAAGGCCTTGCCAAGAGCATAAATCGAGGGCAGTGGAAAGCTATAGAGCTCAACATACTCAATAGGCAGGTTCCAGTTCCTGCCTGTTACTTACTACCCAGTTTTTAGACCTGTAGAATGGGTATTTCAGTAACACCCAACTCAAAAAAGATTGCTTTGAGGACTGAAAGAGAAAATACAGTTGAAACACAAACTCGAGTTACCTAACCCCCTTTCCCATTCAGCTGCTTTACCATTAGACCCACACCCCATGCCAGGGTGAAAGTGGCTTCAGAGTCCTGCTCATTGGCCACAGGCGTCAGCAAGTCTTGTTTACACTCTTCTTGAGCAAACAGTGGCTGCTGAACACCCTCGACTCCAAAAACCATATGGAAGAGAATAAGCCCATTATTATAATATTCTTTGTTTGACAGTATGAACTGACCCAACAAGTTTTGGGGGCTTCCAATCCTAAATGGTGAAAAGCCAATTCAGGGTAGACTAACTCTTCCCTGTTCTTAATCTTCGTGTGAATTTATTGTGAGTCAAGTACACTTACCAGCCAAGGCCAAGTCTAATGACAAGAATGCTGTTTCTGAAATTCGAGGCATCCATCTGGACTGAATCAGGGAACAAAGAGGTTGAGGGTAAAGCCTCAACTGAGGCGGCAGAGAGCTGGGAGTTCTAGATTGCTATACATGTGCTGGGGCTTGGCGTTCCTTTCACAGTTTTAAAAATAATCAGGGTCACCAGTGGAACTGAACTTCCTGGGTGCTGTTTGTCCTCATGAATCATGTTTCAGCCCTGTGCTAGCCTGGGCTCAGTGCTGAGAGCCAAAGGAGCATTTCCTACAACACAGTGACTCTAAATCAAATGAGAGGAGGAGGGGAAAGCTGCCTTTCCCAGATCGGTCTTGTCCTGAGGCTTCAGTGCTGACTGCCCCCAAAGGGATTTCCCATTCTGTGTTGAACAGCCCATAGGGCTTCGGAATCTGGCAGACACAGA
>SJYX01015404.1:0-27803 GCA_006410675.1 Oreotragus oreotragus
TAGGAACAACAGAGGACGAGATGGTTGGATAGCATCACTGACTCAATGGACATAAGTTGAGCAAACTCCAGGAGATAGTGAAGGGCAGGGAATCCCAGTGTGCTGCAGTCCATGGGGTTGCAAAGAGTCGGACATGACTTAGTGACCGAACAACTACTTTCTGTGGATGAGGGAACACTTGATAAGTGGTGAGGGTGACAGACCTGAAGGCATGTTCAAGCTGCCTTTCAAGAGGGCGTGCTCCATGAACTGCAGAATTTTGTCTTCCTGCAGAAAGAATGTATCTACTAAGCAGAAGACACTTCTCAGCACGTAGGTCATTCTAGTCCTTCCCCCTCACAGTGCTCAGGCTCTTCTCTAAACAGACATTGAAGAAGATTAAATGATATTGGCTTGAAACGGTGCCACACTGGTGGTCCTGAATACCCACTTCTTTCTCTGTCACTCTCCTTCCACCCAGAAGGAAAGGTGTGCACCTCTTATCACAGAAGGACACAACATGAAAACAAAGAAGCAAGCAAATAAACACATTTAACAACCAGAAATGGTGAGGAGCTATACAAGATAAGGCCATGAGGACATTCTAGCCCCAGAGAGTCTCTCTCCACATGAAGGCACCAGAAGGCAGAGGAAGTCCTACTTCAGCAACACTTGAAAGTCTAGACTCATCTGATGGTAGATGAGGAAGAGGCTGGAAAGTCCAGTCTGGTGTTTTGGAAACATTTCTTAATAGAGCCTCTCCTACTCTGTGCTTTCACTGCCAACAGCTGGGTTCAGTCAGTAGTCAGGGAACTTATAACCTGCAAGTTGCAAGGTTTAGCTAAAAAATAAGGAGTAAAACCAATAACTGAAGGCAAAGAGGCCAGCCAACTCCTTAAGTATTTTCACCATTAGCAGTCAAGCAACTGACACAACATTGAACAAGAGAGTATATGGAGCACACAGAATAACATCAGTACACAAATCCCAAATCAATACTTGCAACATGCCACACGTGTGTACAGAATGATAAAGATGCAGTATTTTTTCTTTTTTAAATTTGAGGTGTAGTTGATGTACAACTGAGAGTTGGACTATGAAGAAAGCTGAACCAAAAAAATAAGGAGTAAAACCAATAACTGAAGGCAAAGAGGCCAGCCAACTCCTTAAGTATTTTCACCATTAGCAGTCAAGCAACTGACACAACATTGAACAAGAGAGTATATGGAGCACACAGAATAACATCAGTACACAAATCCCAAATCAATACTTGCAACATGCCACACGTGTGTACAGAATGATAAAGATGCAGTATTTTTTCTTTTTTAAATTTGAGGTGTAGTTGATGTACAACTGAGAGTTGGACTATGAAGAAAGCTGATTGCTGAAGAATTGATGCTTTTGAACTGTGGTGTTGGAGAAGACTCTTGAGAGTCCCTTGGACTGCAAGGAGATCCAACCAGTCCATTCTAAAGGAGATCAGTCCTGGGTGTTCTTTGGAAGGAATGATGCTAAAGCTGAAACTCCAGTACTTTGGCCACCTCATGAGAAGAGCTGACTCATTGGAAAAGACTCTGATGCTGGGAGAGATTGCGGGCAGGAGAAGAAGGGGATAAAAGAAGATGGGATGGCTAGATGGCATCACTGACTCAACGGATGTGAGTGTGAGTGAACTCCGGGAGTTAGTGATGGACAGGGAGGCCTGGCGTGCTGCAGTTCATGGGGCTGCAAAGAGTCGGACACGACTGAGCGATTGAACTGACTGACTGACTGATGTGCAATATGAAACATTTCAGGTGTACAACATAATGATTCACAATTTTTGAAAGTTATATTCCATTTGTAATTATTATAAAATTTCAGCTGTAAAAAATAGAGTCCCTTTTGTTTCATTTTTGAAACTAATCATGAACCACAGGAGTTGGAAGTTAAGGAGGAGATTGGGGTCTTGCCAGGTGAGTCCTCCTGGGTGATACTTGGTAATGGAACTGGTTTGTAACACATTATTAATAATTTTAAACTGTAAGCTGTTTTCAACTGTTTTTCTTAAAGCCCTCAAAGTTATCTAGAAAGTTTTTCTCAAGAAGAAACTGTATTTAGTAAATGTTTTTAAAAGAATATTTTCAAATTTTATGAAAATGTTTCAAATATTGCAGATATCAAAGTAGAAAAACATATTTTTAAAAAAGAAAAAAAAATAGGTGGAATTCCAGAAGACCCATAGCTCAGTTGGTAAAGAATCCACCTGCAGTTCAGGAGACCCCAGTTCGATTCCTGGGTTGGAAAGGTCTGCAGGAGAAGGGATAGGCTACCCACTCCAGTATTCTTGGGCTTCCCTGGTGGCTTAGCTGGTAAAGAATCCGCCTGCAATGTGGGAGACCTGAGTTCTGATCCCTAGGTTAGAAAGATCCCCTGGAGAAGGGAAAGGCTACCCACTCCAGTATTCTGGCCTGGAGAATTCCATGGACTGTATAGTCCATGGGGTCACAAAGAGTCGGACACAACTGAGCAACTTTCACTTTACTTCCAGAAAATTTGAGCTTTGGAAGAGCACAATTTGAATAGATTTCTAGATGAGGAAAAAGTGTCTCAGGGACCTTATTCATAAAAGGTCATTGATTTATTAAATAAAAGTGAAACAAGCAGGAAAAATCAAATCCTATCTAGTGTATTGGGATTTTCAAGAGACATCATATGTGGATCCTGGCCTCAGGAAGCTCTTTAGGGAGGGAAAGATGTGTATGGAGACATAATGCAAGCTACATGGTGATATCAACCATGAGAGAAGCAAATAAGATGTTCTGAAGGCTTGTACTGGAGAGGATTTTCATTGCACCCCGGAGATTCTCAAGGTGACCCTTAAACAGGGTCTGATATCTTGAGACTGTTGAGGGTATAGGGAAGTTTGGAAGCCAGGCGGAGGAGGATCCAGCAGAAGAATCCAGGAACAGAAACTCAGACTGTGTACAGCCTTCAGGAAGCAATTGGAACTTACGTAACATACACGGGAATTCTCAGGAGGTGAGAAAGTTGGGTCTAAGTGATAGTCAGACCTGCTGTGTGTGCTCAGTTGTGTCCGACTCTTTGTGATCCCATAACTCTCCAGGCTCTTCTGACCATGGGATTTTCCAGGAAAGAATACTGGAGTGCGCTGCCATTCTCTTCTCCAGGGGACCTTCCCGACCCAGGGATTTAACCTGCATCTTTTGAGTCTCCTGCAGTGGCAGGCAGGTTCTTTATCACTAGTGCCATTGAGAAATACATTAGACATACTAAGAATGTCAGCACAGCCACCAAAGAGCTTGAAATGGCAGGCGAGCCCTTCTGAGCACCAGAGGCTAGGGCTGCCTAATGGCTGTTGGCCTGAAGTCCTTTCGGGGAGAGCAAAGGAGGTGGCTCCTTCCTGGGTCGTTGGCCAGTCTGGCTTGGAACTGAACAGAGTTACGAGGATGAAGATCACAGCGAAAGAACCATGTCAGCTGCAGCAGAGAAAAGATTTCTTTCTCAGAGGGTTGACCAGATGCTCCAGGAAAAAGGATGGGGTCCCCAAGGTATGATGATGTGAGCAGCCCAGCCTCTTCCGAGGCTGGGAAGAGGTGAACTGGCAAACCAGCTGATGCGGCATCACCCGACCCCAGACCTCAGTGTCACCTTTGGGTTCAGCGCCATGGACATCTGCTCGCACCTGTGAGATCCACTTCATTCCTCAGCACGTGAGGACACCAAACGCTTCCCTCTATGGCCAGGTCACGTCTTTTGTTCTCCTGCCCTTTCTTTTCCAGTAGCATCTCTGTGGTCTCTCAAGTATTTGCTCTGTGATTATTGAAGAATTACTTTACATTCAGTCTCCTGGGAACACGGGGAAAAAAAAAAATCGCACTTGAAATTCTGTTGTCTAAACTAAAGTTAGAGTCATTGAAAACCTAAATGTCTTAAAACGCAACCAGCATCGCCACTATTTGGTCCTTGTGATGTGGAGCAAATAGCTTTATCTAAATGCCATATCTGACATCCTTACACATCGTTATTTGTTTCTATTTATTATTAAAATATTTCCCTGCTGTGTCATATGGAACAGCTTTCGAAGATTCCTGTGAGCCACAGCTGGGAAATTCCTTCTTTGAAGTGCCCCATTTATTCATCTTTTGTCAGTGGCAGGCTCCTTATGCTCAGACATTTTATACTTTTCACAGTTATTTCAGAATCTATTTCATTTGACGGAGAGTCCATTTATCATTCTGCACACACTCCCATTTCTCATCTTCCTCATTTCTCTCACTTTGGCATTCTGTTAAGTTCATCAGAGCATTTTTTTTTTTTTACTTTCTTCCTTTCCTTTCAAGCTGAACTATGAAGTCTAGAAAGACACTGAAAGCCCACTGCCTTGGAAGAATCATACCTCCAGTTTTTACTTCGACTCCCAGCTTCACCTAGAGATTACAAAAGTTGGAGACTGTAACTCATGAATCTGCCTAATAAGATCAACAGCTCTCAGACATAAATCTGAAAGTGGGTGGTTCATTGGAGAATATCAGCTTGACTCCACTTAGAATCAAAAAGAGCTTTTTGTCCATCTGGTTGATAAATCTCGTTCCCCCAAGGTTTCTCAGTGGACCAGTTCTGCACATGGGCAGAATTTATATCAATTTGCCTAGGTGCAAAAGGAAACAAGGAGATGATCCTGTGGTTCTGAGGTCATTTCAATTTCAGCAGTGTGTTCCCTTGAAGCTGGTACACAAAAGGGCTTTTCCCCTACCTAGACTCATTTTAGCTGAGTGTTACTACTTTCATTTGACTTAATCAGGAAAAAAGGCAGTTTGTCATGATGAGAATCCAGATAGCTGATCTCTTGGATCCTTCTCTTGGTATGATAATGTAATGTAACTCAGCAAAAATTGCTTGCCTGCTCACTGACTTACGGCCACTAGCAATGCAAACGACCCCAAAGTTGTGTAAATCGTAGGAAGTAATGTCCTCATTGTGGTGTGTGCATATCAGAACTCCTTTGGGCCTTTTCATTTTGGAAATCTTGTAAGAGACTCATCGGCAAGAAAGGAAGAAGGGAAGAAGGAAGGAGGGGAGGAAGGAAGAAGGAGAGGAAGGAAGGAAAGAAGGAGAAAAGGAAGGAAGAGAGGGGGAAAACACACCCAGAAAAGGAGACTTTATACAATGACTTGAAATATAGAACCTGAAAACTGAGTGATTTCTGTGGATTGCTGCCTTCACATATTTGTATCTTTTAAATATAAAAATTCATTCTCCAAAGTATTTTTCTGATTGTTGAAATTATACTCTTATTTATAAGTTAACTCAGAAAAGAACATAAAGGAAAAATAGCAATCAATCTTAATCCCTTTACAGTATTTTTGTAAAAATGGAATTACATTGCATATACAGGTCTTTTGACTAATCCGAGCTATTTTTACCTTGTACAAATAAAATACATGGTTACTATCCAATGAAAATATTATAGCCAAATAGACTACAGGAATAGAAATTTCCCCATATTCTGGCATCCCTAACATAAGCACTGCTTGAAAATTTTGGGATCGCTTCCTGAAGTCATGATATATTGATTTGTCAATTCCTTTGATGTTCATTTCTCTACACTGGAAGTTCTGTGAAGGTAGGGTTTTGTTTGGTTTTCTTCTTCAAACCTCAGTGTGTATCTGTTAGTCCCAAGCTCCTAATTTATCCTCCCCCCACTCTTTTTTCCCCTTTGGTAACCATAAGTTTGTTTTCTGTGATTTTATTTCTGTTTTGTAAATAAGTTCATTTGTACTTTTTTTTTTTTTTTAAGATTCCACATACAAGTGATATGCGTCCTGCAGTCCATGAGGCCCCAGAGAGTTGAACATAATTTAGTGACTGAACAATATAAGTGATGTCATGACATTTCTCTTTCTCTGTCTCAGTATGATAATCGTCAGGTCCCTCCGTGTTGCTGCAAATGGCATTGTTTTATTCTCTCTTATGGCTAAGTAATGTTCCATTGTACATATGTGGCACATCTTTATCCATTCATCTGCCAGTGGATGTTTAGTTTGCTTCCATGTCTTACCATTGTCAATACTGCTGCTGTGAACACTGGGGTGCATGTATCTTTTTGAATAAGAGTTTGATCTGGATATATGCCCAGGAGTGGCACTGCTGGACCAGATGGTAACTCTGCTGCTGCTGCTGCTAAGTCACTTCAGTCGTGTCCGACTCTGTGTGACCCCATAGACGGCAGCCCACCAGGCTCCCCCATCCCTGGGATTCTCCAGGCAAGAATACTGGAGTGGGTTGCCATTTCCTTCTCCAATGCATGAAAGAAAAAAGTGAAAGTGAAGTCACTCAGTCTGTCCGACTGTTAGTGACCCCATGGACTGCAGCCCACCAGGCTACTCCGTCCATTGGATTTTCCAGGCAAGAGTACTGGGGTGGGGTGCCATTGCCTTCCCCCGATGGTAACTCTACTTTTGGTTTTTTAAGGAACCCCCATATGTTCTCCACAGTGGCTGCACCAACTTACATCCCCACCAACGGTGTAGGAGGGTTCTCTTTTTTCCACACCCTCTCCAGCATTTGTTGTTTATAGACTTTCTGATGATGGCCATTCTGACTGGTGTGAGGTGGTACCTTATTGTAGCTTTAATTTGCATTGCTTCATCAGTCTTAAATATGCTCCATTGCATATTAAAAAGCAAAGATATCACTTTTCCAACAAAAGTCCATCTAGTTAAAGCTATGGTTTTTCCAATAGTCATATACCAATGTGAGAGTTGGATCATAAAGAAGACTGAGTGCTGAATAATTGATGCATTTGAGTTGTGGTGCTGGAGAAGGCTCTTGAGAGTCCCTCACATTGCGAGGAGATTAGACCAGTCAATCAAAAAAAAAAAATCAACCCTGAATACTCATCAGAAGGACTGATGCTAAAGCTGAAGCTCTAATACTTTAGCCACCTGATGCAAAGAGCCGACTCATTGGAAAAGACACTGATTCTGGGAAAACTGAAGGCAAAAAGAGAAGGGGGTGGCAGAGGGTGAGATGGTTGTATGGCATCACTGACTCAATGGATATGAATCTGAGCAAATTCTGGGAGACAGCGAAGGACAGGAAAGTGCTGGTCCATGGAATGACAAAGAGTCGGACACAACATAGTGACTGAATATCTACTGATCTTAAGTTTAGTAGAAGCTTCCCTAGAAATGCTTTCCCTAGAGATACTTTCCAAATTTTCCTGATTTGTTAGAAAATAGATATATATTTGAATAGGCTAGAGCATGCCTATAGGATCCAAGAATGAGAGTATTTATATCAGGTGGCAGGATGTTATGGAAGCAGCAGCTAGACCTAAATGCAGGGATTAAAATCCTCTTAGAACTCAGTGCAAAATTACCTTTTTATCTTTAGAGTGGGGAAAGTAATCCATTTAGTCTGTACATGGAACGAGTTAGAATTTGAAAGCTTGGTATGCTGGCTAAGCTTTCCTCAGCAGTACTCTGTAATTATGGAAGTCTGAATTTCTAATTGGTGTGAAGGTGAAACCCTGACTCCCCCACCCCCCGTCACTAAAAAGAGTTTTGCTCTTATGATCTGGGTCAGTATTTGGAAAGAAAATTAAATGGTCAGGCTGTGTTCCCTGGAGTTAGCATCAGACTTGTAGATAACCCTTGAGTTATGTGAGTTACGTGAGCATTTTAATCACCTGCCACAGGACTTTAAAAGTTCTGACCTCCACCAAATACTTTTCCTTAGAACAAAGGCCTTAACAATTCCCTTACTCCTATTAAGACTGTAAGCCTATTGCCATTCCTGTCTAGAAATACTCTAATTTCTCTTTTCTAACCCAGAACTTCCCCAAATGACAGATCTATCAAAAGAACATCTGAATAGAAAGCCAATCATCTATCAGAGGAGACTCAACCGAAACCGAGAAGAAATGAAGCACGAGTCCGTCTCATTTCAGAGGCTGTCAGATCTGGAGACAGTCTTAACACTGGTATTTGAACTATTTGGGCAATTCCCATTCTTATCTTCAGCCTTTGCACAGTCAGGTTGGAAGTCTGCTTGGTGTATGCAGCATCTACTGTCCACACCAAAGGAAGCCCCCGTTCTTTGCGGTACTTTGAGAAGAAAGCCATCATCTTGACACGCTATTTGTTACAATGAAAAGCCTTCGTACAACCATCTGTTTCTTATAAATGTGTTTATTTGTTCATCCCGGAGGAGCAGGGTCTTGGTTAAATGGTCCCCAGTCACACAAGGAGAGTTGTGATTAACATCAGGATCCTCAAGGGCTGATAATGAAAGTCATGCTGTTCAGTTTCTTCACTGTATAAATCAAGACACGTTCATCTCACTAAATGTTTGTTCAATGACTCATGTCCCTGTATTCAACGTCTTCAATTTTTTTTTCCAGTCTCCTAAAGGTCCAAAGATGAAAACACGAATATTTTTTAACATAGTCTGTTAAAAAATAACCAACTTAGAAGTGAAGATTAAAAACATATACTGAAGATCAGGGCACAAGGGCATGGTCTTCGCAAACATTGTTTTGGGGACAGTGAGTGGGTTTGGCATTTGAGGGAATTACTCTAGTGATATCAACAAAAACATTACACATTGTTTGACACGGATTTCTACTTATGCACATTCAGTCTACAGAAATAAAAGAGACTTCGGACTGAAAATTTAACAGGGTGGTATGGGGGGGGCAAGTAATTTTTTCCAAAGATTAAAACTAAGTTGAGATAAAAAGACTAAGTACTCCCATTTTTTCAGTTTAATGTTGGCATTTCCCTAGAGACATCAGTGCTTTCAGTGTTGGGGTCTGGGGTTGGTTGGTGGGGAGGAAGCAGAGCTTTGACTCAAATGTAAAATTCAAGTTTTAAAACAAATGAGATTGAATATTCTGGATGCAAATGAGCCTATTTTATCAAAGAAAAGCTACCAAATTCTGATGGGTTTATGGAAAGTGGGATTTGATAGAGCATACTTGGAATCAGTTATAGGAAAAATAAAATTCTTTCATGTTTATATCTTGACAATTGATATATCACATTTATGATTATTATATTGAAATGTACATACATATTTTGCAGAATAAAATATTGTTATTTATATAGTTTTAGTCATTTCCATGGCTGCAGGACATTGGTATACTTTTTTAACTTTTAAAAATTAAGCAAAAAAAGTATACTAAATTTGGACAAACACATACAAAATTAATCAGGAATACGGAGAACATGAATATAAAAATCAGAATGAGCTGGAAAAGAGGCACAAAATACTTCTTTGTTAGTTTGGGGTATTTACTTATAAATGGTTTAAGTAAATGTTTATGGAATATTTGCTATGTGCTACAGACTCGTCAGACACTTTCACATTTATCTCATTTAATACATCTGGTGCAGTCCGTGGCGTTACTTGATTCCATAGCTCTTTGTAGACAGTTTTCAGTGACTGCAAAGAAGAGAATTTGGAACATGTAATATCCTGAAATTTTAAAACTGATTTCTGTGAATTTCTAGAACAGAGCTCAAAAAACAAAATAAAATAAATGTGGACAGGAAGGAGAAAAAATAAGTCAAAGAAAACTGGGAGCTAAGAAATGAAGGTTGGTAAAGCCTGAAAATGTGTAGAGCGGACTTATGGACTCTGAGGGAGAAGGAGAGGGAGAGGGAGAGGGAGAGGGGGGGATGATTTGGGAGAATAGCATTGAAATTTGTATACTATCATGTAAGAAATGAATTGCCAGTCTATGTTCAATGCAGGATGCAGGATGCTTGGGGCTGGTGTATGGGGATGATCTGGAGGGATGATGTGGGGTGGGAGGTGGGAGGGGGGTTCATGTTTGGGAGTTCGTGTAAAAAAATAAATACAAAAAAAAATAAAATAAAATATTAACATATTTTTAATAAAATCTCTGAACAGGGCTGCTTGCAACATATTGCCAATAGTCAGTTATGTCAGTTGAAGATTATCCAAATTCTTTACCAACTTTTCTTCTTCCTGTTCTTGAATGCTCACCTCAAAGTGAGGATCTTTCCCTTAAAATAACAAGCAAAAAATGACTAAGCAGTCATGATGATACAGTTTGAATTGACACGGGCTCGTTAATAAATATTCTCTTTTAGGACATAAACATTCTTGTTTGTCCCCAGAATCAAGGCTCTATAAGGCCAAGTCTGCTTCAATCACCAACTGGCTTTGTTTATCCAGAGGTCCAGTTTTAACATTCTGGGCAACAATGGAACGTGATCACAGGTCATGGAGTTACCGAATCTGATAAGACAGACCAGACTGGAGGCTGAAAATGCTTCGCCTCTCATCTCACCTTGGCCAAGGACTCCCTGCAGTGAGAATCCTTTTTCTCCACCCTGGTCATCAGGTCTACCCTTTCCCCACAGCTTGGGGAACTCAAGTATGTGTTACCCAGATATTTTCAAGCTCCAGCTTTCTCTTTTCACCCTTTATTTAAATCAGTGGTCCCCAACCTTTTTGTTACCAGGGACCGGTTTCCTAGAAGACAGTTTTTCCGTGGACCAGATGGGGGCGGGGATGGTTTCTGGATGATTCAGACACATTACATTTATTGTGCACTTTATTTCTATTATTATTATCAGTTCCACCTCAGATCATTAGGCTTTAGATCCCAGAGATTGGGAACTCCTGCTTTAAATGCTAAAACATTTGAATATTTATGCCTTGGTCTATGGGGGCTTCCCATGTGGTGCTAGTGGTAAAGAATTCATTTGCCAACTCAGGAGAAGTAAGAGATGTGGGTTCCATCCCTGGACTGGAAAGATGCCCTGGAGGAGGAAATGGCAACCCACTCCAGTATTCTTGCCTGGAGAATCCCATGGACAGAGGAGCATGGCAGGCTTCAGTCCATAGTATTACAGAGTCATGCATGACTGAAATGACTTTGGATCCAAGCACACACGGCCTGGTATATGTCAGTGTTTTCCCAGAATCTCTAGAATTAGGATGGGGGTGAATGTTGTCATATTTTCAAGTCCTCTGAATTCCCAGTTGCCATTCTTCAATCCCAGCCCCTACTCTGGGGCCCCATGTCTGCATGGTTCTAACCCCCACTATTCTGCAGAGCCCCACACTCGTGGGGCTACTGTGAGTGAACGTGGGAGAGCTTTGATGACGTTTCGAGGGTGGGTTGTGAAATTCAATTATGTTACAGAAAAGGAAACAATTTCCAGTTGAATGCCAGACACAATATTTCTGTGAATGCAGTGGCTTTAACTTATGGTGTAGTGACTTTATATAAATTAACGTAGAGTAGCTTTATAATGCAGTGGTTTTAACATACTTAACATATGCAGAGTACATCATGTGAAATACTGGCTAGATGAAGCACAAGCTGGAATCAATATTGCCAGGAGAAATATCAATAGCCTCAGATATGCAGATGACACCCCTCTTATGGCAGAAATCGAAGAACTAAAGAGCCTCTTGAAAGTGAAAGAGGAGCGTGAAAAAGCTGGGTTAAAACTCAACATTCAAAAAACAAAGATCATGGCATCCAGTCCCATCACTTTATGGCAAATAGATGGGGAAACAATGGAAACAATGAAAGACTTTATTTTCTTGGACTCCAAAATCACTGCATATGGTGACTGCAGCCATGAGATTAAAAGATGCTTGCTCCTTGGAAGAAAAGCTCTGACCAACCTAGACAACATATTAAAAAGCAGAGACTTGACTTTGCAAACAAAGGTCTGTCTAGTCAAGGCTAGACTTCTCCAGTAGTCATGTATGGATGTGAGAGTTGGACTCTAAGAAAGCTGAGCACTGAAGAATTGATGCTTTTGAACTGTGGTGTTGGAGAAGACTCTTGAGAATCCCTTGGACTACAAGGAGATCCAACCAGTCCATCTTAAAGGAGATCAGTCTTGGATATTCACTGGAAGGATTGATGCTGAAGCTGAAGCTCCTATACTTTGGCTACCTCATGCGAAGAACTGACTCACTGAAAAAGACCCTGATGGTGGAAAAGATTGAAGGCAGGAGAAGAAGGGGGTGACAGAGGGTGAGATGGTTGGATGGCATCATGGCCTCAATGGACAAGAGTTTGAGTAAGCTCCGGGAGTTGGTGACGGACAGGGAGGCCTGGCATACTGCAGTCCATGGGGTCGCAAAGAGTCGTACACGACTCATCGACTGAACTGGACTGAAATGTAGTGACTACTTAGTAAAACAGGGACACTCTTGCTGGCTGTTTCCCTCTGTGGCGCCTTCTGCTGTGGTCTTTCTATGCCTGTGATTCTCAGTCTTGACTGTTAGAATCACCTGCAGATCTCTGCTAAGTCCCCATACCCAGGCTTTACTCCAGAACAAGTGAAATAAGACTCTCGAGATGAGATGGCATTGAAGGCTGCTGGATTGGTTCTGGCACTCAGCAAAGTGTGAAGACCACTGCTCTAGATAGTCAAAATTATAATTAATTATCATAATTAATAAGTCCCTCTCACCTCTTCTCAGACCCTGGGGTCTTCTCTTTCAGGGTTCCCCAAGGAAACCACAAATGTCTCTCATTTCATGAGGAGCTGCTGCTGCTGCTGCTAAGTCGCTTCAGTCGTGTCCAACTCTGCAACCCCATAGATGGCAGCCCACCAGGCTTCCCTGTCCCTGGGATTCTCCAGGCAAGAACACTGGAGTGGGTTGCCATTTCCTTCTCCCATGCATGAAAGTGAAAAATGAAAGTGAAGTCTCTCAGTCGTGTCTGACTCTTAGTGACCCCATGGACTGCAGCCCACCAGGCTCCTCCATCCATGGGATTTTCTAGGCAAGAGTACTGGAGTGGGTTGCCATTGCCTCCTGTCATTAGGAGAAATTCAGGTATCTCATCTATAGATCTATGAATGCTCATACATGGGCATATATATGTGTGTGTAAATGTGTATATGTAAGTATGTATGTGTGTGTATGTATATAGATATGTGTATATGCAAGTATGTGTGTAAATATGTGTATGTATGTAAGTGTGTATGTGTGTCTATAAGTATTATGCATGTGCATGTAAGCATGCATGTGTCTAAGCACACAACCACATATGTATGTAAATATGTATGCACGTACATATGTGTACATGCATGTATTCATGTGTGCAGATATGTGTGTAGGTACATGTGTGTGAGTTTGTGTACATGTGTATGGACATCCGTACTTTTGTCTATTGACTCATCCACGCTGTGCCCAAGTCCTTTTTTCTCCATAGGATGTCTCCACAACCGGTTGAAATGAAAGAGCCCTTTTCCCCAAAGACAAGTTATGTCACAAGCTGAGAAACCAAACCCATATGCAGTTGGTTTTTGTTTAAATGGTATTTTTTTCCTTAACAGTGTACATAGAAACAGTTTTCTGAGTCCTTTGAAAACAAAGGACTTTGCACACCTAGAGACTCCTCCTGTGTTTACGGTGCCAACTCCCCTTCCTTGGGGACTAGAACTTCCTCCTGCCCAAGCGCCGTACTCTTAGAGAAAGCTGCTCTCACCCCAAACTCACAAAACCAGACCCTCCAACGTGAGACCCAGGCATGCCTGCCTTGGCGTCTGGGGCTGGATCCAATGAACTGTTAAGTCTTTTTGATCTTTAACGCCTGAGAGCCTGATTTCTCGCACGTGGGAGGAAAACCCCGTGCAAGTTGACCCACGGGTGTGAACCTGACTCACTGCTGCTCCCCACATCTGTTCTCTTTGCAGTGGTGCTATTTGGCATTTTAATTGACACTTTTATTGAGAATCTGAAGAGAACAGATGCCAGTGAGCAAGTATGCTTTTTTACAGCCTCATCTCTCCAGGCTTGCCCCATCACCCAAGATCTGGCCTTTCCAGAACAAACAATATCTTCAGCCTTGATACCCAGGTGCTCTGGAGGTCTCATAAAAATGCCGGAGAGTGGCTGCATTTGTAATTTTGGAAGGCTCATCACTATAGTGGTTAGGAGCCTTAGTCAATGGGACCCCTTGCGCCTTCCATGTTGGCAATATAAGTGGTCCTTTAAAATCTCAGAAAGAATGCTTACATTTCTTTTTTTATAAACCACCAGTTCTCAGCTCTGGAGGACCAAAATGCCATTGCCTTCGTCAACTCTTTCATGTATCACTAATAATTGTGTTTGCATGTCAATACATGTGATCATTTACTTTCTAAAAATACATCTGAGCAGATTGGAGTTTCTTCCCACGTTAAGAAATCTGTCTCTCACTTGGATTCCAATATGCTTCCCTGAGCCTGACAGAAAGGCATGGACTCACAGAGCATGCGGGAGTCCTGCATGACTCAGAGTGTGCTCATGGTAATGGGTCACACATGATATCCATCAAGTGTTGGGGAGGAATGCTGGAGCTGTTGGGATAACTAATGGGGTAATAGGCAGTTAAGTTCAAGAAGACTTCAGTGGAAATTACATGAGTGATCACCTTCTCTCCATCACAAGCTGTTTCCTTTGCTTGGGTTAGAATTTCTGTGCCTAGGAAATCATGTGTGTTGTCTTCTCAGTTTAATAGTCATTTATCCACCATCCTTTCAGGTGTTTATTGACTTTTTTGTGGGGCTTGGGCATGGCTCTAAAATAAAACCACTGATGAGATTCTCCCAGGGTTTAATGGATAATCAGGTCAATTTTCTCTGATCAGAACCATACAGCCAATAGGAAAGGGCTTTGCCCATTTTGGATGTAAATATTTGTTGATGGAATAACTAAATGAAATCACCTATGACATATATAATACACAAAAAGTGGCAGGAGGAGGTTACTGTTTTCTGAAGGCAGTGTATTCTTTTTTCCTTTTCATCTTCCCTGCCTCCTCCCCTAACTCCTTGGGTCAGTTTTCTTACATTTCTCCTGTTCTCAGAGAAGAGAGAGAGATGTTTTGATGAACTGCTGGGCGACATGGCAAAGGCAAGTCTCTGCAGTCAGCCTGGGAGAAGCTGCTTTGCCATTGCAGGTGGGAGTGAGCCCAGCCCAGCCTTGCATGGGTGTAGGTCAGTCAGGTCGCCTGTGGGTTCCTGCGTGCCAGAGCATCCCAGCCGGCACAGTGGCCGTTCTTGCAAGGCCCAGTGTTAGTCTTCTCCTGTGCATCGCAGATTCTCCTCTTCGACTTCTCTGAGGCTGTAAGGCTTTTGAGGCTTCCCTCTTTAATCTCACCGCCGCTGCTTTCAGGACCCTCACTCCCTTCTCTGACTTGTCCCGTACGCTGGTTTCTCCCTGCCTGCCCCCTGCTCTGAAACGTCCCCGCGGTTGTGTTCGCAGCCTTCTGGTGCCTCTGCTTTTTCTCTCAGAAGCCCCCTGGCTCTTTCGTCATCCACGTTCTTTACCTTGGTGCCTAAGATGCCTAAACTACCATCAGCTCTTCTGTCCTGGAGTTGCAGTCTGCCGTGTCTAGATGGACACTTTTGGAAGATTCACTGTGATTTCACTTTTATTTTCTCTCTCTTTTTAAAAATATTAATTAATTTATTTTAATTGGAGGTTAATTACTTTACAATATTATATTGGTTTTGTCATATGTCAACATGAATTCAGCACAGGTATACATGTGTTCCCCATCCTGAACCCCCCTCCCTCCTCCCTCCCCATACCATCCCTCTGGGTCATCTCTCTCTTTTTTAAATAATTAAAAAAAAAACAACCTTAATTTTGTATCAGGGTACAGCCAGTTAACAACGTTGTGGTAGTTCAGGTGAACAGCAAAGAGATACAGCCATGGATATACATGTATCCATTCTCCTCCAAACTCCCCTCCCATCCAGGCTGCCACATAACGTTGAGCAATGTTCCCTGTACACAGTAGGTCTATGTTGGTTATCCAGTTTAAACATAGCAGTGTGCACACGTCCATCCCAATCTCCCTAACTAGCTCTTCCTCCTGTTCTTCCCCCCAGCAACTGTAAGTTCATTCTCTAAGTCTCTCACTGTGATTTTAAAACCAACTCACCATGATCAAAGGTGACCACCTGCCACAGCAGCAGTTTGGCTGAGCACCTCACCCAGGTTCTATTGGGGAAGCTGAGGCACTAGGGTGGGAGAAGGGGTTCATTATGGGGATTTGACTTCAACACATGGTGAAAGCTGGGTGAGCAGTCTACAGAGTTGCTTCTGTCTCTCTTGTTGGAGCTTTAACTCAGTAGCAAGCAGCTGGGAAGGAAGGATGGATGGGGAGTATGAGAAAGAGAAGGCAGCCATGTGGCTGACATGTGGGAGCCCTGTGCTATGGAGCTAGGCACACAGCTGCCCAGCACTTGGAGAAGTGACCAAGTGCATTCAGCTGACAGAGGCCCCTGAAGCAGCTGGTCATATATGTGGAAGCTGTATCAGATCTCACTTAGGACACTCTTCTGGCTTCTACTGGGAGGAGAATTCTGAGACGTGGAGTTCTAGCTCTTGTTGACAAAGTGCAAACACCCTACCAAGGGCTCTTAACATCCCCTCCGTATCATTTCACACACTTCTACCAAGTTGCTTTCTGGAATGTTGAGTTTTTATTTAACCACCATTCTATCTAAAAGGGCTTCCCTGTGGCTCAAATGGTAAAGAAGCTGCCTGCAATGCAGGAGACCTGGGTTTGATTCCTGGCTTGGGAAGATCCTCTGGAGAAAGGGATGGCTACCAACTCCATTATTCTTACCTGGAGAATTCCATGGACAGAGGAGTCTGTGGGCTACAGTCCATGGAGCTGCAAAAAGTCAGACATGACTGAAGTGACTTAACAGGCACACTATTCAAAAACTTCCAAAGGTGTGGCACTGCCCAGAGTGGTGTTTCCCTTTTAAGGGTTTTTAGGTGTTCTGGGGTAGGATCACTGAGGGTGGAGGATTTTCTCAGCAGAGTCAGCCTTGGATCCTCACCCCAGCTTCAACCAGAACATTTGCCTTTACCTGCTGTAGGTATTGCACTCCTCAGCAAAATTGCATTCATAGAGAACCAACCTGTTGATTTTAAAGAAAAAGAAAAAAAGAGAGAGTGGGGAGAGAGAAGAAAAGAAAGAAGGAAAGAAAGAAGAAAGGGAGAAAGAAACTGCTGAAAAGCCTAGAGGTTCAAATCCTAATCCTCCAACTATAATACAAGTCTCCTTATTTACCCATCTTTATCTCTTGCTACTAACCTCAATGGGAACCACCTTCTTTAATGGGATACTGGGTCCCTTAGCCATCTGTCAATGAATTATTCATCAAACATATGGATACTAAGGGAGGAAGGGGTGTGTGGGATGAATTAGGAGATTGGGGTTGAGAAACAGATTATTATGTATAAAATAGATAACCAAAGAGAACCTACCGTATAGCACAGGGAACTCTACTCAATAATCTGTGATGATGTAAATGGGAAGGAAATCCAAGTGAGAGTGGGTGTATGCATATGTGTCGTTGATTGATTTTGTTGTACAGCAAAACCTACCACAACATTGTAAAGCAACTATACACCAATAACAAAAGAAAAAACATTTATTTGTCAAAAAAATAAAAACACTTGTTCATCACCAATTTTATGCCCTGAAAGTGTGAAAGTGTTAGGTACTCAGTTGTGTTCAACTCTTTGAGACCCCATGGACTATAGCCTGCCAGGCTCCTCTGTCCATGGGATTTCCCAGGTAAGAATATTGGGGTGGGTTTCCATTTCCTTCTCCAGGGGATCTTCCTGGCCCAGGGATTGAACCCATGTCTCCTGGATATCAGGCAGATTCTTCACCATCTGAGCCACCAGGGAAGACTTGACCCCATCCCTTTTTTTATTCAAATCACTCAAATCTCTTGGTTTTTNGAAGAACTAAAGAGCCTCTTGAAAGTGAAAGAGGAGCGTGAAAAAGCTGGGTTAAAACTCAACATTCAAAAAACAAAGATCATGGCATCCAGTCCCATCACTTTATGGCAAATAGATGGGGAAACAATGGAAACAATGAAAGACTTTATTTTCTTGGACTCCAAAATCACTGCATATGGTGACTGCAGCCATGAGATTAAAAGATGCTTGCTCCTTGGAAGAAAAGCTCTGACCAACCTAGACAACATATTAAAAAGCAGAGACTTGACTTTGCAAACAAAGGTCTGTCTAGTCAAGGCTAGACTTCTCCAGTAGTCATGTATGGATGTGAGAGTTGGACTCTAAGAAAGCTGAGCACTGAAGAATTGATGCTTTTGAACTGTGGTGTTGGAGAAGACTCTTGAGAATCCCTTGGACTACAAGGAGATCCAACCAGTCCATCTTAAAGGAGATCAGTCTTGGATATTCACTGGAAGGATTGATGCTGAAGCTGAAGCTCCTATACTTTGGCTACCTCATGCGAAGAACTGACTCACTGAAAAAGACCCTGATGGTGGAAAAGATTGAAGGCAGGAGAAGAAGGGGGTGACAGAGGGTGAGATGGTTGGATGGCATCATGGCCTCAATGGACAAGAGTTTGAGTAAGCTCCGGGAGTTGGTGACGGACAGGGAGGCCTGGCATACTGCAGTCCATGGGGTCGCAAAGAGTCGTACACGACTCATCGACTGAACTGGACTGAAATGTAGTGACTACTTAGTAAAACAGGGACACTCTTGCTGGCTGTTTCCCTCTGTGGCGCCTTCTGCTGTGGTCTTTCTATGCCTGTGATTCTCAGTCTTGACTGTTAGAATCACCTGCAGATCTCTGCTAAGTCCCCATACCCAGGCTTTACTCCAGAACAAGTGAAATAAGACTCTCGAGATGAGATGGCATTGAAGGCTGCTGGATTGGTTCTGGCACTCAGCAAAGTGTGAAGACCACTGCTCTAGATAGTCAAAATTATAATTAATTATCATAATTAATAAGTCCCTCTCACCTCTTCTCAGACCCTGGGGTCTTCTCTTTCAGGGTTCCCCAAGGAAACCACAAATGTCTCTCATTTCATGAGGAGCTGCTGCTGCTGCTGCTAAGTCGCTTCAGTCGTGTCCAACTCTGCAACCCCATAGATGGCAGCCCACCAGGCTTCCCTGTCCCTGGGATTCTCCAGGCAAGAACACTGGAGTGGGTTGCCATTTCCTTCTCCAATGCATGAAAGTGAAAAATGAAAGTGAAGTCTCTCAGTCGTGTCTGACTCTTAGTGACCCCATGGACTGCAGCCCACCAGGCTCCTCCATCCATGGGATTTTCTAGGCAAGAGTACTGGAGTGGGTTGCCATTGCCTCCTGTCATTAGGAGAAATTCAGGTATCTCATCTATAGATCTATGAATGCTCATACATGGGCATATATATGTGTGTGTAAATGTGTATATGTAAGTATGTATGTGTGTGTATGTATATAGATATGTGTATATGCAAGTATGTGTGTAAATATGTGTATGTATGTAAGTGTGTATGTGTGTCTATAAGTATTATGCATGTGCACGTAAGCATGCATGTGTCTAAGCACACAACCACATATGTATGTAAATATGTATGCACGTACATATGTGTACATGCATGTATTCATGTGTGCAGATATGTGTGTAGGTACATGTGTGTGAGTTTGTGTACATGTGTATGGACATCCGTACTTTTGTCTATTGACTCATCCACGCTGTGCCCAAGTCCTTTTTTCTCCATAGGATGTCTCCACAACCGGTTGAAATGAAAGAGCCCTTTTCCCCAAAGACAAGTTATGTCACAAGCTGAGAAACCAAACCCATATGCAGTTGGTTTTTGTTTAAATGGTATTTTTTTCCTTAACAGTGTACATAGAAACAGTTTTCTGAGTCCTTTGAAAACAAAGGACTTTGCACACCTAGAGACTCCTCCTGTGTTTACGGTGCCAACTCCCCTTCCTTGGGGACTAGAACTTCCTCCTGCCCAAGCGCCGTACTCTTAGAGAAAGCTGCTCTCACCCCAAACTCACAAAACCAGACCCTCCAACGTGAGACCCAGGCATGCCTGCCTTGGCGTCTGGGGCTGGATCCAATGAACTGTTAAGTCTTTTTGATCTTTAACGCCTGAGAGCCTGATTTCTCGCACGTGGGAGGAAAACCCCGTGCAAGTTGACCCACGGGTGTGAACCTGACTCACTGCTGCTCCCCACATCTGTTCTCTTTGCAGTGGTGCTATTTGGCATTTTAATTGACACTTTTATTGAGAATCTGAAGAGAACAGATGCCAGTGAGCAAGTATGCTTTTTTACAGCCTCATCTCTCCAGGCTTGCCCCATCACCCAAGATCTGGCCTTTCCAGAACAAACAATATCTTCAGCCTTGATACCCAGGTGCTCTGGAGGTCTCATAAAAATGCCGGAGAGTGGCTGCATTTGTAATTTTGGAAGGCTCATCACTATAGTGGTTAGGAGCCTTAGTCAATGGGACCCCTTGCGCCTTCCATGTTGGCAATATAAGTGGTCCTTTAAAATCTCAGAAAGAATGCTTACATTTCTTTTTTTATAAACCACCAGTTCTCAGCTCTGGAGGACCAAAATGCCATTGCCTTCGTCAACTCTTTCATGTATCACTAATAATTGTGTTTGCATGTCAATACATGTGATCATTTACTTTCTAAAAATACATCTGAGCAGATTGGAGTTTCTTCCCACGTTAAGAAATCTGTCTCTCACTTGGATTCCAATATGCTTCCCTGAGCCTGACAGAAAGGCATGGACTCACAGAGCATGCGGGAGTCCTGCATGACTCAGAGTGTGCTCATGGTAATGGGTCACACATGATATCCATCAAGTGTTGGGGAGGAATGCTGGAGCTGTTGGGATAACTAATGGGGTAATAGGCAGTTAAGTTCAAGAAGACTTCAGTGGAAATTACATGAGTGATCACCTTCTCTCCATCACAAGCTGTTTCCTTTGCTTGGGTTAGAATTTCTGTGCCTAGGAAATCATGTGTGTTGTCTTCTCAGTTTAATAGTCATTTATCCACCATCCTTTCAGGTGTTTATTGACTTTTTTGTGGGGCTTGGGCATGGCTCTAAAATAAAACCACTGATGAGATTCTCCCAGGGTTTAATGGATAATCAGGTCAATTTTCTCTGATCAGAACCATACAGCCAATAGGAAAGGGCTTTGCCCATTTTGGATGTAAATATTTGTTGATGGAATAACTAAATGAAATCACCTATGACATATATAATACACAAAAAGTGGCAGGAGGAGGTTACTGTTTTCTGAAGGCAGTGTATTCTTTTTTCCTTTTCATCTTCCCTGCCTCCTCCCCTAACTCCTTGGGTCAGTTTTCTTACATTTCTCCTGTTCTCAGAGAAGAGAGAGAGATGTTTTGATGAACTGCTGGGCGACATGGCAAAGGCAAGTCTCTGCAGTCAGCCTGGGAGAAGCTGCTTTGCCATTGCAGGTGGGAGTGAGCCCAGCCCAGCCTTGCATGGGTGTAGGTCAGTCAGGTCGCCTGTGGGTTCCTGCGTGCCAGAGCATCCCAGCCGGCACAGTGGCCGTTCTTGCAAGGCCCAGTGTTAGTCTTCTCCTGTGCATCGCAGATTCTCCTCTTCGACTTCTCTGAGGCTGTAAGGCTTTTGAGGCTTCCCTCTTTAATCTCACCGCCGCTGCTTTCAGGACCCTCACTCCCTTCTCTGACTTGTCCCGTACGCTGGTTTCTCCCTGCCTGCCCCCTGCTCTGAAACGTCCCCGCGGTTGTGTTCGCAGCCTTCTGGTGCCTCTGCTTTTTCTCTCAGAAGCCCCCTGGCTCTTTCGTCATCCACGTTCTTTACCTTGGTGCCTAAGATGCCTAAACTACCATCAGCTCTTCTGTCCTGGAGTTGCAGTCTGCCGTGTCTAGATGGACACTTTTGGAAGATTCACTGTGATTTCACTTTTATTTTCTCTCTCTTTTTAAAAATATTAATTAATTTATTTTAATTGGAGGTTAATTACTTTACAATATTATATTGGTTTTGTCATATGTCAACATGAATTCAGCACAGGTATACATGTGTTCCCCATCCTGAACCCCCCTCCCTCCTCCCTCCCCATACCATCCCTCTGGGTCATCTCTCTCTTTTTTAAATAATTAAAAAAAAAACAACCTTAATTTTGTATCAGGGTACAGCCAGTTAACAACGTTGTGGTAGTTCAGGTGAACAGCAAAGAGATACAGCCATGGATATACATGTATCCATTCTCCTCCAAACTCCCCTCCCATCCAGGCTGCCACATAACGTTGAGCAATGTTCCCTGTACACAGTAGGTCTATGTTGGTTATCCAGTTTAAACATAGCAGTGTGCACACGTCCATCCCAATCTCCCTAACTAGCTCTTCCTCCTGTTCTTCCCCCCAGCAACTGTAAGTTCATTCTCTAAGTCTCTCACTGTGATTTTAAAACCAACTCACCATGATCAAAGGTGACCACCTGCCACAGCAGCAGTTTGGCTGAGCACCTCACCCAGGTTCTATTGGGGAAGCTGAGGCACTAGGGTGGGAGAAGGGGTTCATTATGGGGATTTGACTTCAACACATGGTGAAAGCTGGGTGAGCAGTCTACAGAGTTGCTTCTGTCTCTCTTGTTGGAGCTTTAACTCAGTAGCAAGCAGCTGGGAAGGAAGGATGGATGGGGAGTATGAGAAAGAGAAGGCAGCCATGTGGCTGACATGTGGGAGCCCTGTGCTATGGAGCTAGGCACACAGCTGCCCAGCACTTGGAGAAGTGACCAAGTGCATTCAGCTGACAGAGGCCCCTGAAGCAGCTGGTCATATATGTGGAAGCTGTATCAGATCTCACTTAGGACACTCTTCTGGCTTCTACTGGGAGGAGAATTCTGAGACGTGGAGTTCTAGCTCTTGTTGACAAAGTGCAAACACCCTACCAAGGGCTCTTAACATCCCCTCCGTATCATTTCACACACTTCTACCAAGTTGCTTTCTGGAATGTTGAGTTTTTATTTAACCACCATTCTATCTAAAAGGGCTTCCCTGTGGCTCAAATGGTAAAGAAGCTGCCTGCAATGCAGGAGACCTGGGTTTGATTCCTGGCTTGGGAAGATCCTCTGGAGAAAGGGATGGCTACCAACTCCATTATTCTTACCTGGAGAATTCCATGGACAGAGGAGTCTGTGGGCTACAGTCCATGGAGCTGCAAAAAGTCAGACATGACTGAAGTGACTTAACAGGCACACTATTCAAAAACTTCCAAAGGTGTGGCACTGCCCAGAGTGGTGTTTCCCTTTTAAGGGTTTTTAGGTGTTCTGGGGTAGGATCACTGAGGGTGGAGGATTTTCTCAGCAGAGTCAGCCTTGGATCCTCACCCCAGCTTCAACCAGAACATTTGCCTTTACCTGCTGTAGGTATTGCACTCCTCAGCAAAATTGCATTCATAGAGAACCAACCTGTTGATTTTAAAGAAAAAGAAAAAAAGAGAGAGTGGGGAGAGAGAAGAAAAGAAAGAAGGAAAGAAAGAAGAAAGGGAGAAAGAAACTGCTGAAAAGCCTAGAGGTTCAAATCCTAATCCTCCAACTATAATACAAGTCTCCTTATTTACCCATCTTTATCTCTTGCTACTAACCTCAATGGGAACCACCTTCTTTAATGGGATACTGGGTCCCTTAGCCATCTGTCAATGAATTATTCATCAAACATATGGATACTAAGGGAGGAAGGGGTGTGTGGGATGAATTAGGAGATTGGGGTTGAGAAACAGATTATTATGTATAAAATAGATAACCAAAGAGAACCTACCGTATAGCACAGGGAACTCTACTCAATAATCTGTGATGATGTAAATGGGAAGGAAATCCAAGTGAGAGTGGGTGTATGCATATGTGTCGTTGATTGATTTTGTTGTACAGCAAAACCTACCACAACATTGTAAAGCAACTATACACCAATAACAAAAGAAAAAACATTTATTTGTCAAAAAAATAAAAACACTTGTTCATCACCAATTTTATGCCCTGAAAGTGTGAAAGTGTTAGGTACTCAGTTGTGTTCAACTCTTTGAGACCCCATGGACTATAGCCTGCCAGGCTCCTCTGTCCATGGGATTTCCCAGGTAAGAATATTGGGGTGGGTTTCCATTTCCTTCTCCAGGGGATCTTCCTGGCCCAGGGATTGAACCCATGTCTCCTGGATATCAGGCAGATTCTTCACCATCTGAGCCACCAGGGAAGACTTGACCCCATCCCTTTTTTTATTCAAATCACTCAAATCTCTTGGTTTTTTTTTCCTTCAGCAACTATAGAAAAATGATGTCTCTGAAGAGACAGAGATGTGTAGACTTGTCTCCTAGAAAAAAAGGGGTGAATGATGGCGGGGGTGCCATTTTACTTAAACACTCACATAGGCACTGTGCATCAGTATATAATTTTGTTTTTGTTTTAAGTATTTTGTGTAAATGACTATAAATATGTCATCAAACTAGGTGAAGATAAATGTATATTAAAAAAAACGTTTAGAAGAAAATAGTAATGTTTGCAACATCTATGAAGTGCCTCTTACATACTAAGTCTCATCATTTTCCTCTCATTTAATTTTCTAAGCGACTGTAAGATGTAGGAGTCATGGGCCTCAGACAACCAGTTTATTGAGAACTCTAAGCTCTTTGTGGGACAAGCATGAAACAGTTTTATTTTCCCCTAATAACCTCCCCAACCATAATCTCTATTCTGGGCAGTAAGGATACTTAATGACATCTCAGCTAGATTCCATGTCTTTTCAGCTCCTTTTGGTTTTTTGCAGTGTCTCATTTAAGTTCTGTAGAATCAGTCCTGTTTATTTAAAGCCTTCAGTCTAATGCCTACTAAGCCCTGTCTTTGCCTCCTGCCTGGGTGGGCTAAACCTGTGGGTTGCAGGGGCTTCGGAAGGAGAAGGGATGGGCTGGGTGGTCTGTGCTCATATGGCTTCCTTTCCTTCTCTTTCCCCTGCCTGCCTCCTTCCTCTCCAGTTGTGGTTGGAAGAAAAGAAAGAAAAAAGAAGTGTTTTTTTTTACTGAACACTCTTAATGAGGTCATAGTCCGTCTCTTGGAGAATTATATATGCTGCTTTAACTCATTTCTTTGGACTCTACATTTATGAATGATGGCTCCAATGTGCCTATTTGACAAGGAACTCATCCCAGGAAATTCTTTTATGTATTTATGGTTCCTTCTAAGATCTTGCTTCTAATTGAGAAAAAGGGGGATGTGGTGAGCTGTTGGCATTTACTAACCATTTTAACAGCATACCACTGGGTCAGTGATGGAGTTTACAGAGTCATTTAAGAAAATTCATTACACATCTAAATATATATATATGTGTGTGTGTAGTATTATATATAAATTGTATTACATATATATATATATATATATATATATAGAGAGAGAGAGAGAGAGAGAGAGTATATCAGTGATCCTTAATCTTTTTGGCACTAGGGACAGTTTTTCCGTGGACTGGGAAGGCATGGCTTCAGGATGACTCAAGAACATTATATTTATTGTCCTTCATTGTCCTTTATTGCCCTTCATTTCTATTTTTATTACATCAGCTCCACCTCAGATAATAAGGTATTAGATCTCAGAAATTGGGGACCCCTGATATATACCGTTCTGCTCTCAGGTGTTAATGATGCCAAAATAAAAACCTTACATGTATGCAGAGAGGTAGAAAATTTAAAAAGCCCACTGCTGAGCTTTCAAACATTCAAAAAAAGGGTAGCTTTTTGTTTTCCCTAACTGATAGGCTTTCCTACCTGCTGTCTGTTGGCTGGAAGCAGAGGGTGGTATCTAAACTTACCAGTTAATATTGCAGTATTTGGGAACTTGATGTCTTTTTATACTTATCGGATCTTTGGGGGATAAATTCTTAGTCTATAGGTTTTATCTCTTCCCTTGCCTGCTTCTGTCCATACACATGGGGACACTTCTGTACCCTCCTGGCAATGACAGGAGGAAACTGAGAGCCGTTGCTGACCTAGATCCAGCCCAGTCCAGTCTCTTGCTGAGGACTGGCCATTTGTGGTGCCTCATGGGTTCCCATAGCTGCATCCTGTGATCTTGGTTCTGCACCTCTGGTGACTAATTCCCAATGTTTTGTGTCTTCATTTCGTAGCCAGTGGACATCAGTTCCCTGGTGCTTCTAGCATGTTGGCACCATCACTGGGGAGGCAGAAACATCTGATTCCCTGCCCACTGTATCTGGTACCTGGGCCACTTTCAACAGTGGTGGTGAAGTTGACAGTCGCTCAGTCGTGTCCGACTCTTTGTGATCCCACAGACAGTAGCCTGCCAGGCTCCTCTGTCCATGGGATTCTCCANCATGTTAGCACCATCACTGGGGAGGCAGAAACATCTGATTCCCTGCCCACTGTATCTGGTACCTGGGCCACTTTCAACAGTGGTGGTGAAGTTGACAGTCGCTCAGTCGTGTCCGACTCTTTGTGATCCCACAGACAGTAGCCTGCCAGGCTCCTCTGTCCATGGGATTCTCCGGGCAAGAACACTGGAGTGGGTTGCCATTTTCTTCTCCATCAACAGTGTTAGCTCAAGTCCATTCTTCTAGTTGTCTCCATCCATCCATGCTGCTCCTTTGATAATTGCTCCCCTAGAAGCTTATGGTTTTCTGCAGGGCACTAATCTTGACCTTCAGTGATTCCGCACAATTGTATGGACATTTCTACAATGACTCTTCCTTATGAATCAGCCCCAAGGGCATGAAAGATAGGCTTTATGCCTCATCTCATTGCTCTTTTTCTTCCCTTACTCCTGGGCTTCCCAGGTGGTGCAGTGGTAAAGAATCTGCCTGCCACTGCAGGAGAAACAAGAGACAGGGATTTGATCCTTGGGTTGGGACGATCCCATGGAGTAGCAAATAGCAACCCACTCCAGTATTCTTGCCTGGAATGGACAGAAGAGACTGGGAGGCTACCATCCATGGGGCTCACGAAGAGTCAAATGCAGTTGAACACACATGCTCACTCCTGTTCCCCATGCATCTTCTTCCTGGGGGCAGTGGGCTTCAGGGCTTAGCAAGATGGTGCAGTATAGGAAGAGAGCTCTGCTTACTAATGAAGACAGACAGGTTAGCTGAGACTTCTAAAAATGTTGCTCTTATTTCTTATTATAAACAGCTTTTCATGTATGATCTCATCTGCAGGTCTTTAAGACAATATCAATGAGTTTAATAAAATGAATTTTGGAAAGGAAGACAAATTTAAAATTCTAGAAATTCTGTTGTTCTAAAACTTCAGCCACCCTTAGGGAAGACCTAATCTCAAGCCAGCAAAGCATTAAGTTTGATGTGTTGCTTCTTCCTGAGCCCCAGACACAAGCACTTACACACTCTTAGAACAGAAGTCTATCCTGAGATGCATTTTGGCAACCCACTTCAGCATTCTTGCCCAGAGAATCCCATTGACAGAGGAGCCTGGTGAGCTCCTCTGTTCATGGGGTTGCAAAAAGTTGAACATGACTGAGCGACTAACACTTTCATTTTCTTTTCAAAATTAAAATTTACAGGTAGTACAATTAACATTCCAATGAAGAACAAGTTCTGGAGTTTGTATAGCAGGAATTCAAAGTACATCTTTAGGTAGTAAACACTTAAATAAAGGCGTAGTTTTCTTTTCATATGTGAGTTAGAGATAGAAATCCATTATTATGCTATTATTATACAACAGTTAAGATTATGGATTAAAACTGAGGGGTGGAAAATTCATTTTAAAGATTTACATGATTCATAGGACTAGGATTAAGAGATGGATGAGATGTTCAAGCTGGTTTTAGAAAAGGCAGAGGAACCAGAGATCAAATTGCCAACATCCGCTGGATCATCAAAAAAGCAAGAGAGTTCCAGAAAAACATCTATTTCTGCTTTATTGACTATGCCAAAGCCTTTGACTGTGTGGATCACAATAAACTGTGGAAAATTTTTCAAGAGATGGGAATACCAGACCACCTGACCTGCCTCTTGAGAAACCT
>SJYX01015404.1:36244-56528 GCA_006410675.1 Oreotragus oreotragus
GGGCACCATCTGGAGACCCAATTTGGGTTCTTTACGAACAAAAATTAAAGTCAAAATGCACCTTCTTCTGAACTCAACTGAGTCCCACTTTGGACTTCTCACACCTGGAGGATATTATTAATACCCTACGCTTAGTCCCCAAACCACATCCTGACTGTTCCAGTTCAGAGGGTCTCAGCTACACAGAGCAGTTTTCACTGTGTAGACCATGGGTTTCCCTTCCTTAGACCATGCTATCCAAGGGATAAACATGCAGAATACCCCAAACTCAACAGTTTTCTGAGTGGTGACTGACCATCAGCCAAAACCAGTACTGTTGCATTTACTGACATATGATTTTCTTTTTCTAGTGACCTGGGTTCGATCCCTGGGTTGGGAAGATCCCCTGGAGAAGGGAAAGGCTACACACTCCAGTATTCTGGCCTGAAGAATTCCATGGACTGTGTTTCTGTGGGGTTGCAAAGAGCCAGGCATGACAGAGCAACTTTCACTTCACTTTCAGTGATCCACTGGCTGGCGATTGTCCCCAAACGACTTCTTTAGAAAGGATGCCAACAAGTCCATACTCAGTGAAAACTGTTTTTTTAAAATATGACCCAGTTTTCAAATAAATGTTTACTCTACGAGTCTTTTTTTAAAACATATTACTGTGAAGAGTTGATTTAAGAAATGCTTATTCCTTTCAATTAAAATCCAGAGCATTAATCAAATGTTTGACACTATAAATGTTTCCAATTAACAACTAGCTTAAAACCACATGTGCTTCAAGCGAAATTCAAAAGATCTATCTGTACAGGTGACCTCAGAGAAACCATTAACACATGGCTGGAGACAGCAAGAAATATCCTCCATTTGTAAGACTGAGATAAAGCATCAGGTTATGACTGACTGCGACTTTAAACGTCCTTTTCAGACAAGGGCTCCCTCAACTAGAAGTTGGGTATTTCTCACGGCATCAAAAAGAAGTGAAAATATGTGTGTGAGTGTATGTACAGAGAGAGGGAGAGAGACAGAGACAGGGGGAGGTGAGATTAGAAACAACCCCACAGTCCAATCTGGATGAATAATTAGTAGCCCCAACCTTAGCAAAGACAGTGGTCGGTCATAACACAAACATCATCTGTAATCTTAGGGCCAAGAGAAAGTTTCCAAGCAGTTCTTTTTCACTTTCTGCTGCAGAAATAGCAAGCTCAAATGTTTCCAGGGCCAAAGAAGAGAGTGCAAATGGAAGAAATAGTGGGTAGTGTTGTAGTAGCGACCCCAGTAATCTAGAGGGCATGCATCCATATGTGTGTGTGTGTGTGTCTGTGTGTGTGCGCGCACGTGCGCTTGCACGTGCACACACGTATACCTGTGTGCTCAGTCCCTCAATCATGTCTCTTTGCCACTCCATGGACTGTAGTCCACCAGGCTCCTCTGTCCATGGGATTTCCCAGGCAAGAATACTGAAATGGGTTGCCATTTCCCTCTCCAGGGGATCTTCCCCACGCAGGGATCGAACACATGTCTCCTATGTCTCCTGAATTGGCCGGAGGATTCTTTACTACTGAGCCATGTGGGAAACCCTCTAGAGGACAGTGCCTCCAACTAAATGTGAGAGCTGCTACCCAGCTCCAATGAAGCACTGTCCTGTGCTAATGGAAGTCCAGTTGGTCCCAAAATACTGATATTTCAAGAGAAGCCAGGATGGAAGTTTTAAATAAGACCTAAATAAGTTTTAGATAAGAACTTATGAATTTTACATGATGGTAATTAGTTCAATTGACAACAACAACATAGACCTCTTTGCAGCCAATCTGTGACCCGTGTCTGCTTCATAAAGAATCAGGGGCTGGGAGAGAAATGGGGGCACAGTTGGGAGGAAGCGAATCCTTTTCAGATATATGTCAGCACATCACCAGCCTTGAGAGTGGGTTCTGGCTGGCTAGCTCACTGCTGAATCCACCAGCTCCTTGCACAGAGAGCGCATACTTTCCAGATAATTCCTCAACTGATCGGTCAGACTTGGTTAAATTATTCCAGGTGTGCAATGCAGGGGGTTATTACAACCATACGGAAAATGGTAACATTAAGACATGCCTATTTGCCCAGTGTCCTGATGAATCGCATTCTCTCTCCGTCTCCCTGCAGCCTATCAACAGCTGGGCTTGTCAATCGAACCGTGAGAGCTGCGGGCAGACACCTAGGGCCAGTCTGCAGTGGATGGAAAGGTGCATGTTTTTCTCTCTTTTTTGTTCCTCGAATGTTTTTCCAAAAGAAAAAAAAAAAAACCAGAAAGCATTTATAATAAGATAAATGCCTGGCAGGTCACAGAATAAAATATTTGACATTCAGAAACAATTTCAAGACCTAAAGAGCTGTTACATTCATGTTTGTGCACTGATTTTTTTTTTTCTCTATAGAACAAAACCAAGGTTTGCGTGTCTTTGAGGGAAACTGTTCAATGGCTTTAGAAATAAGAAAAGATGATAATTTTAGCTTATTGAGGAGATAATTCAGTTTGTAACCAGAGCCAGAAGGCATGGGTTCTTGTTCTTTGCTTTGCTTACTAACTAGTTAGCTGACTTGAGTGATTGGCATTGAAAGGATCCAGAATAAGCACTGTGGAATAGAAATTATTTTGAACTGAAGGCATTTGAGTTTCTGAAATCCCTTTATCTGCCTAAAAGCAGAGACCCCCCCCCCCAAAGGCCTTCATTGTCATAAATCCCCCTTTTTTGGGAGCAAGTTAAATTTTCTCTTCTCTGAGAGAGGAAATCAGTATCACAGCCAAACAGACATCGTTTCAAAACTAACGTATTGTCCGCCTGTTCTCCTAAGGGCTCTTGTATTTTCTCCAAGTGTCATTTGTTTTCCCATAAGTGCCCTTCTCACCCTCTTCCTAACGTTGAGATGGTACCCAAGCCCCCAGTTGCAGCTGCACCTTTGAGTCCCAATTTTGTGAGAACTGCTGCATTTACATGTATATGAATAAAAATGTCCTTTCCCTTGCCAGTCCATATTTTGTCGACTTACAGGACCCCGAGGACCAATCTGAGAGGGTAGAGGAAAACTGTTTCCTCTCCAAACAGCACCATTTCTCCTCGATGTGGTTTTGATATGCATTTTCCCAGCGATTAGTAATGTTAAGCATCCTTTCACATGGCTCATTGGTCATTTGCCTATCTTCTTTGGAGAAATAGCTCAAGTACTTTGCGCATTTTTAATTGGGCTATTTGTCTTTTTGTTGTAAGAGTTCTTTATACATTCTGGATGGTTCAGTTCAGTTCAGTCGCTCAGTCGTGTCCGACTCTTTGTGACCCCATGAATCGCAGCACGCCAGGCCTCCCTGTCCATCACTAAAGACAAATATTTTGTCCTATTAGTGGGTTGTCCTTTCACTTTCTTGATGGCCTTCTTTGAAGCATGAAAGTTTTTATTTTGGATGAAGTTGTTGGGAGGAAAACTTTTCTTCTTCCAACTTGGGTCTTGTGGTCCTGGGTGTGCAAATTAAATAACAGTAAACAGAAGAGCAGGAAGAAAAATCAAGTTTTATTGTATACTCTCAGTGGAGAGTAACCCCCTCAATAGCCAGAGATTAAAGTGTTATATACAAAATTTAACAAAGGCTTTTTCTTTGTTTGTTTTTGCTTTTAGGACTTCAGTGGGAAGGTATGAAAGATTCTATTGGACTTTTTGGTGCTAATGGAATGGGGTAGTCTGTCTCCATCTCAGCTGAATTCACAGAAAATGCCCTAAGCATGGGTGAATGGCAGCTGTATTTTCTGATGCTCCACTTCAGTCAGATAAGGTAAGATCAGATAAATTTCTTTCTGCATATTTTTAGCTCAAATGTTTTCATTGAAAATAATCTTTATGCTATGAGTGGATCCCCACGATGTTTATCTTTTTTAAATTTATTTTTATTTTTCAGTTGCTTGTGCTTTTGGTGTGATGCTTTTGATGCGATTTTCTTATTGAACCAAGCTTGGGTCCCATCTCCTATGGGCAGCAAAGCCCATATACTGACACTGGGTTGTGGTGAAAGAAAGTGCAGTGTTTACTGCAGGCACCAAGAAAGGAGTTAAAGCTCAGAGGTTAAAGCATCTGCCTGCAAGGTGGGAGACCTGGGTTCAACCCCTTGGTCGGGAATATCTCCTGGAGAAGGAAATGGCAACCCACTCCAGTATTCAGGCACCAAGAAAGGAGTGCAGGCAGCTAATCTTCAGAAGACCTGGCAGTGGGCCCAGTGCTGTTGACTCTGTGGCAAAGGTAAACATGCATTGGCAAGCTGAGATGCCTCTGGTAAGTAACAGGGCTCCTCTGTGATGATGTCAGACCATTCTTCCCTAGTGTATTGGCTTTGCCTACAATGGAGCATCATTGATGGTTTTTTTGTACCCAAGTTAGTCATTTGGCTTTATCTCTGATGGGGCATTGGCTGGAAGGCTAGGGAACTGTGACCCTGACAGATGGTTTTGCATTGCATTGGTTTGTTTCTTTGATATTCGACAACATGGGCTGTGAATAACTAAGTATGGGTGATCAGAGCTCTGTTTTACCATGTAGTACCCTATGGTATATTTTACAAAACTGGTAAATTTTCAGCTGTGTTTCAATGAAAAGAAAGAAATATGGATCTGAGGTAAGTCTAGGTCTCCCACCTTCCCGGTTGGTGCCTCCTTGACTAGTAAACCTTTCTCTGCTCTAAGCTGTGATGTTTCAGTTTGTCTGGTCTCACCATATCTTGGGCACATGACCTTGGGTTTGACAACAATGAAACCATTGCTTAATCCAAGATTTGCACCTATATTTTCTTACAAGGCTTTTACAATTTTAGCTCCTATGTTTAGGTCTTTGATCTCTTTTTAGTTAACTTTTTGCATATGATGTGAAGTAGGAGTTCAGCTTCATTTCTTTGGTTGTACAGACTATTCTTTCCTCACTGAATTATCTTAAGGACATTGTTTAAACCACATGATCGTAAAAGCTTGAGTTTATTTCTGGACTCTCCAGTCTATTCCACTCATCTCTAGGTCAAGTTTTATGCCACTGCCACGCAGTACTGTTTATTCTCTCTTTCTACTTATATTTTCAAATATTACTTCAGTGAACATTTGCAATAAAAACTCTAAAAGTCATTATAATAATACAGCAAGTCTCTTGAAATATGTTAGTTCAGAAAGAAGTAGCATAACAGAGCTTTCCTTTGGAAAGAGCTGCCAGCTGGGAAAATCATCAGGTAAGTTGTTCTACAGGACAGGCTTCAGTATGAGAAGGAAGTAAATTTTGAGAAGCCCTTTATGTTCACAGACAGTGATGTTCACTCAGGGGTGTTTTTCTTCTTTCCTCACCTAAGCCAAGCATGCCCACCTTCTGCTTAAGTAGACTGATTTCTCAGCCAGGAGCACAAGAGTGTATTTAAAAGATGACACCAATCCTTAGAATGAGACTTTGGTTGGTTTTCAGAGAATGTGTAATTTTGACCCCATGGACTGTAGCCCTCCAGGATCCTCTGTTCATGAGATTTTTCAGGCAAGAATAATCGAGTGGATGGCCATTTCCTTCTGCAGGGGTCTTTCCAACCCAGGGATCAAACTCAGGAAGATTCTTTACTGTCTGAGCCATCAGGGAAGCCCTATTGATATTGTACAGCTAGTGACATTCTGAGTGGGGTGATGACTTATGAGAGATTCTTCAAAGTTTTGACTCTACAAATGGCAATAATTCTGATGGGAAGAAAACAGAAGGGCATCTAAAGAAATAAATGATTGTCCAAGTATAGTTTTCAATTTTGTAAGGACAGTGACCAGATTCATCTTGCCTGTCACTGTATTTTTATGGCTAGCAGGGACCCCGGCATAGAATTGGTGCTGACAAGCATTTGCTAAATAAATAAGCTTGTATTTTAATAAAATACTCTATAGGGCTTCCCTGGTGGCTCAGAGGTTAAAGCGTGTGCCTGCAAGGTGGGAGACCCGGGTTCAACCCCTTGGTCAGGAATATCTCCTGGAGAAGGAAATGGCAACCCACTCCAGTATTCTTGCCTGGAGAATCCCATGGATGGAGGGGCCTGGTTGGGTTACAGTCCACGGGGTCGCAAAGAGTCGGACAGAACTGAGCGACTCCACTTTCACTTTCACTATGTCTATATAATTGAATGGAAAGAAACGAGTGTAAAAAGGAAATGGAAAGAGGAGGCATTGATTAATTGGAAGGAAATAACCCAGAACAAGATACTAGAAAATATTAAATGAAAACTGAATAAGTTGAAAATAGAAGACTATCACAAAAGAAGTGTTCCCACTCAAACTACACATCGGTCATGAGTGAACAGGCATTTTGCTCTATACAGTCACTCGGGGACCCAGGCTGATGGAGGCTCAGCATCTTACGCCTGCCTCGCCTGGATCATGCAGCAGCATCAGTCACCGCGGCTGTAAGAGTTAACTGGAGACCTGCGTGCAGGCTCCTGAAAGCTTCTGCTCAGCAATGAAACACGAATCCACTGAACTGCAAGGAGCTGGGAAATAGGAGCAAGGACCCACAGTCTAATATTTAGTCTTTTACACATTGCCAATCTTTAAACTTCACGCTGCTTTATCTTCAACCTAAAGGATAATATCTAGGAAATCATGGATTTGGTCTTCTATTATATTTTCTCTAATACATATTAGCATGAATGACTTTTGGAAATAGGAAAGTCCATTTACCTAGAATTATATCACATATTACAAAACGTGTCATTTTTAGAGACAGACGAACTTTGGACGCAATCGACTTCAAAAAAGAGAAAAAGGGAACAAAGCTTGTATGAGAGGGCAGCACACAGAGCTTGCGACACCCTGTAGGATTCGCGAGTGCCTCAAACTGCAGAACAATTATAACAATGGTGTCCCCAAACTGGGACAATGACTCTAACTTGGGAATATTGAACAAGATGGAAATGCCTAAGAATTAAGTCATGGGAGATTAATAATAGTAGTAAAGAAATGCAACAGGAAAATTAGTTATAAAAATTGAGTTTTGACTTTCCACGTTTTTTTTTTTTGGATGCCTTGTTTTAGTCATAAACTGGTTCACTTCAAAATCACTTTGCTTTGATAATAACAGTC
The DNA here is from genome assembly GCA_006410675.1 of Oreotragus oreotragus. Classification (NCBI taxonomy): domain Eukaryota; kingdom Metazoa; phylum Chordata; class Mammalia; order Artiodactyla; family Bovidae; genus Oreotragus; species Oreotragus oreotragus. Next base: position 43,339 of record SJYX01015404.1, read on the forward strand.
CTGGTATTGTAACCACCTGCTGTGCTCACCTTATCTCACTTGATCTTTTCAAAAACCATATAAATTGGATGCAATTAATAGTCCCACTTTAAAGATGAGACATCTGAGGCTAATTTACATTAAGATACTTGACCCAGATCACAGAGCTAAACTGAAACCCACGTCTTTGTCTAAAACCCAAACCTTTGAAAGGAGTTCTTATTTCCCAGGTTGTTTTAGGGTCTTTCTTTTAAAATTTTCCATCATTGCTTGTCTCTTACTCTTCTTTGCAGAGGTAGCAAGGTGTAAAAAACCAGTTCAAAGAGGATTGTTATTAGTAGATTTTTCTGAGTGGTTATTCTGTCTCATTTCATTTTCTTACTTTCATTTTTTTTTCATCCCTTTTTCTTCTTTTTAACATCTTTCGCAGTCCAGAGGCCAGAATCAACAGGATCAAAAATCAAACAAAAATCTTGAGCTTCCCTAAGGACACACATGGGGGATTTGGGAATCTCAGCTGTACAAATATGACGCCATCTTTAGACAAACCATCTAGAAGGATGGGGGGGGGGGACTAGCCTCTGTGTGTTGCACGCAGATGTCTTGTCACCATGCCTCCAGCCAGCTTTATTATCTGACAGATACGGAGTACAAATATTGACTTTTGCTATTTTTACTGTAACTGCGGCTATAAATGTTGATTACTGCCGGAGAGAGCAGACTGGGAAGAAAGCAGCAGTGTCTTCACAGCCCAAGAGAGCTTTTGTCTTTGCCTCAGGACAGAAGAAAGTAGGATATGAATAAGGTCCTCATGGAATGATTCAATACAGGAATAATAAAGTGGTGATGATGTGAAAGATCCCATGGATTTGACAGACTTGGGGAGAAAAAAAATTCCCTACTGATTCTGAATTGTCATCTGTGTTCATTTAGCCCAACCAAGTTCTGAATGTAGGAAACACAGGAACTTAACCGAACTCAGCCCCTCTCCCATGTTACACACTCTCATCCAGTGGAACTTCTTTTTCTTCCCAAGGCAACACACAATCATTGATAACTACATTTTCCAATTTCTTCCCATCCATACCCCAACATGGCATGGCAAGGGAAGTAATCCAGCAGGATGCAGAGTTTTGTTGGTCTTCTGTAGGAAACGAAGGAATTCCTCTTTTGGTGGCAATCTATTCATTTGGCAAATGTACAAAAGCATGGGAATTTTCCCATTTAGGGCTTTTTGTTTTTCAGATCCACATTTAAGATTTAGATCACCAGTGTAGAGTAATTCAGGTATCCTGTTTGATTAGCTCTATTATGTTCTATGTGAGCTTTGTGCGTGCAGGCATGCTCAGTCGCATCTGACTCTTTGTGACCCCATGGACTGTAGCCAGGCTCCTCTGTCCATGGGATTTCCCAGGCAAGAATACTGGAGCGGGTTGCCATTTCCTCCTCCAAAGCATCTTCCTGACCCAGGGATCATAGACTCATCTCTGGTGTCTCCTGCATTGGCAGACAGATTCTTTACCACTGTGCCATCTGGGAAGCCCTCAGCTTCAGAAACCAGCAAGATCAGAGTTCTCCTTAAAGACACTGACCTGATGGAGGGACGGGCTGCTCTAAACCTGGGAATGGGTCTCCAGATAACTGGCTTCTAGATGCAAGAAAATAGACTCGGCAGCTCAGCCAGGTACCCAAAAGGACCCAGCCAGGTACCCAGCCTCGGCACCCAGCCTCGGCGTGGTTCAAGGCTGTAGAATCTCTACCTCAAGGTCCATCTATCTCTGACAAGCATCTAACCTCAGGGACCAACCAGCCCATAGCAAACAAACAGATCTGCACCTTCTCGAGAGGTTCAGGGAGTAGGAATAAGATCCACTGAGCCACCATCTGTGTCAAAAAGCACTCAGCCAGATGAAGAGGAGCACAGTAACAACTGTGGTCGGGAGGAGAAAGGGCGCCCGTGTGTTGAAGGCGGGAGTCTACATCTGTGCATGCCAAGGACAGACGAAGTCCTAGGTTTCCTTTAGATTCACTGTCAGGAGACCTAACACATTAGTTCATTGCAGCAGTGGCTTCTGTGGTCAAAGGCTGCTGCTATCTTCCTTGAAAGAGTCTTTCACTGAATTGACTTAATGAGTTCCATTTAGGGGATTCTATTGACTATGCCAAAGCCTTTGACCGTGTGGATCACAATAAACTGTGGAAAATTCTGAAAGAGATGGGCATACCAGACCACCTGACCTGCCTCTTGAGAAACCAATATGCAGGTCCGGAAGCAACAGTTACAGCTGAACATGGAACAACAGACTGGTTCCAAATAGGAAAAGGAGTACATCAAGGCTGAATATTGTCACCCTCCTTATTTAACTTATATGCAGAGTACATCATGACAAATGCTGGGCTGGAAGAAGCACAAGCTGGAACCAAGATTGCCGGGAGAAATATCAATAACCTCAGAAATGCAGATGACACCACCCTTATGGCAGAAAGTGAAGAAGAACTAAAGAACCTCTTGATGAAAGTGAAAGAGGACAGTGAAAAAGTTGGCTTAAAGCTCAACATTCAGAAAACGAAGATCATGGCATTCAGTCCCATCACTTCATGGGGAAACAGTGGAAACAGTGGCTGACTTTATTTTGGGGGGCTCCAAAATCACTGCAGATGGTGATTGCAGCCATGAAATTAAAAGATACCTTACTCCTTGGAAGGAAAGTTATGACCAACTTAGGCAGTATATTAAAAAGCAGAGACATTACTTTGCCAACAAAGGTCCATCTAGTCAAGGCTATGGTTTTTCCAGTGGTCATGTATGGATGTGAGAGTTGGACTGTGAAGAAAGCTGAGCGCCGAAGAATTGATGCTTTTGAACTGTGGTGTTGGAGAAGACTCTTGCGAGTCCCTTGGACTGCAAGGAGATCCAACCAGTCCATCCTAAAAGAGATCAGTCCTGGGTGTACATTGGAAGGACTGATGTTGAAGTTGAAACTCCAATACTTTGGCCACCTCATGCAAAGAGTTGACTCACTGGAAAAGACCCTGATGCTGGGAAAGATTGAGGGCAGGAGGAGAAGGGGACGACAGAGGATGAGATGGTTGGATAGCATCACGGATTCGATGGACATGAATTTGGGTGAACCCCGGGAGTTGGTGATGGACAGGGTGGCCTGGCATGCTGTGGTTCATGAGGTCACAAAGAGTTGGACACGACTGAGCAACTGAACTGAACTGAACCCAAGAGAGGTTGGATGGAACACATGAGCATATCTTATCAGGAAAAAAAAACGTGGTTTCAGAGTCAAGCAGAACTGGATACAATTCTAGGTCCAGACACATACACTTCGTGTGATTTTGTAAAAGTTTCTTGGTTTTTTTTTTTTTTCTGAGCCTCATTTTCATTATCTATAAAAAGAGAAAAATGACATGGTTATTGCAAGGCTGAAAATAAATATCTGTACAGTGTTTACCATACATAGACTTCCCTGGTGTGGTGGCTCAGTGGTAAAGAACCCATTTGCCAATGCAGGAGATGTGGGATCAATCCCTGATCCAAGAAGATCCCACACACAGCAGGACAACTAAGCCTCTCACATCTGTACGCGAATACTGGAACAACCTTAGCTTTTACTAGACAGACCTTTGTTGGCAGAGCGATGTCTCTGCTTTTCAATACACTATCTTGGCCTGTCAGAGCTACTCTTCCAAGGAGCAAGCATCTTGGAGAGTGGGAGAAATCCATATACACCTTTCTTTGGCTCACTCATAAGTCATTTTCCCCCAATAAGCAAAAATCTCACCTAAAACAAGTTAGATCATTTTGCTTTTCTTAACAACATGTCACAGATTTTCTTCTCTTTCTCATGTTTTGTCAATCATGAGACATGATCTTGCAGAGACCCTGAAAAGGCTGAGCTCACAGCAGAACTCGCCTGACCCAGTAAGCTGACCCGGAAGCCTCGTGGATGAATCTTGCTGAAACATCACAGCCCCATTTCAGGGCCTTTGTGGTCAGTCTTCAGATAACAGGCTCAGCTCCTTACAGTGTGTCCACCCCCTCATCTGCAGTGTCTGCCATTTTTAGTTTGTGTTGAACTCTACAGAGTTGAGGAAAAAAAAAAAAAAACATCTTCAGGCAAGCAGTTCAGAAGTCAAGGTGATCAGTGACTTCCATTCTTTCCTACATGACATTCCAGAGACGTCAACTCAAAAGTAGCAAGGTCCTCAAACAGAAAATCAAACTATCCCAGCCCCCTTGCCATGTCGTCTGTGTCACCATGGGGAATCTTGTAGGATTTTCCCATTAATTCTCAAGAATGGCCCACTCCAGCCTTCACGATGAGTTTATCAGTCTGCGTTTTATTAGCAGGCCCGTTATACGTTTTCCAGGATGTATGATTATCACCATATGTGAGATAAACATCTCTAGTCACCTCTGAGATGGCAAGTAGGATATTCCCCAGGGATGTCTTGCCACGGGGTGAAAGGGGCGCCCCTACCTGGAGAGACAGCCATCTGCTGTGTCCAGCCAGCAGGGGCCGGGGAGGAACAGTATAGGGAGAGGGCAGGAAGTATAGTCTGAAAGATGTATTCCATGCTGTAATCGCTTATTTGTTTTCATCTGTAGTAATTATTTTTAAATCTCAACACTAAAAAAAGTGTTTCAGTGTCCTAATTCATAATGGAATGATTACTAAGATCAGGGTACTAGACACACTCAAGATCCTTTTTTCTTTGACCATTTCTGAATGAATGCCCCACAAAGGCATCCTCCAGATTTCTAAATATGCTGTGAAAGAGCCTGAAGGTGAACCCTCCACTGTATTCACAGTAGTTACCTTCTTGAGGGAAGAAGACTTAAGATAAGTTTATTTTTAGATGATTGGACTATTTGTTCAATATTATCCTATTAGAATGTTCTCATGTGTTACCATCAGAAATTGAATATTAACAACATTTAAAAAATTATACAATAATACAGATAAGATGACCTCACAGGAGTGCTAAGCCTGCCTAGTTGAGCAATTTAGGACATTTTCCTCAAGGTTTCTGGACCCAGTTTCTCATCAGAAAGAGACAGTGCTTGGTCAAGCTGTCCGCCAAGACTCTGTTCCTGGGAAGAGAGAGATGAGGAATAAGAGGATGGCGAGAGAGAAAACTCTGTGTGTGTGTGTGCGCGCGCGTGTGTGTGTATGTGTGGGTGTGTGACGATTGTGTTCCAAGACCCCAGCCTGTTCAAATTGCCCCCAAGAGGAATTCATGGATGTCCTTCTACCTTAAGCCAAGTTTGAAAAATGCAGGGCTAAATAATTCACTACTAATAACTCTGGTTCTACAAAATGTCCAAACCAAACCAGAGCAGCCAGTATGAGGAACTTCTAGATCCACAAGTCGTGAGCTCTGAGCTGAAAGGTACAGTATACCTGGAAGCCTGAGGAAGCCCTCAGCTCCCACCTCTGCCATGTCCTGCCTGTTGCAGGAGGCAGCCAAGAAAGTGAAGGAACCTCCACATCCAGCCCTCCTTCTGCCTGGTTCTTTGTGTCTCGGGGCTGGGGTTGCCTCTGCAGGTCTCAGCCTGACCTGACATGCTATGATCCTTTAGTTTTTTTCTTTATGTATATTTTTATTGGAGTGCAATTGCTTTACAACGTTGTGTTAGTTTCTGTACAACAGTGTGAGTCAGCTATAGGTTTACATATAGTCTCCTCCCTGTTGAACCTCCCTCCCATCCCCGCCGCTCCATTTGACCCCTCCACGTCATCACAGTTTATGATCCTTTAGTTTTTTTCTTTATGTATATTTTTATTGGAGTGCAATTGCTTTACAACGTTGTGTTAGTTTCTGTACAACAGTGTGAGTCAGCTATAGGTTTACATATAGTCTCCTCCCTGTTGAACCTCCCTCCCATCCCCGCCGCTCCATTTGACTCCTCCACGTCATCACAGTGCACCGAGCTGAGCTCCCTGTGCGGTACAGCAGCTTCTCCCTAGCTGTCTGTTCGACACATGGTAGTGCATGCATGTCAGTGCTGCTCTCTCAGTTCATCCCACCCTTTCCTTCCCCTCTTGTATCCGCCTGTGCATTTTCTACACCTGCATGTCCATTCGTTCCCTGCAAATAAGTTCATTTGTGCCAATTTTCTAGATCCCACACATATGTGTTAATATGTGCTATTTACTTTTCTCTTTCTGATTTACTCGGCTCTGTACGACACACTCTAGGTCTGTCCACGTCTCTACAAAAGTGACTCTTTAGTTTTGAAATTCGAACTAAGCACTGTTACTTATCAGTGGGAACTCTTCCTATGGCGAGTGATGGAAAATCCAATGAAGTTTATAAAATCTAAAAGGGATGGTATTTTTTCATGTATTGAGAGTTGAGAGCTTTAAGCTTAGATGGATCCCGTGCATCAAGTGATACAACTGGTGTCTTCTCTTCTCATCCTGCGTCCCCCATTTTCCTGTTCTCAGGTTCCAGGTGCTGACCGGGTAGCTGCCTTCAGGTTCTATCCAGAATAAGGTGGAACATTCCTTTCTGGTCATCTCTCTCTGCTCACTTCCTTGAAAGTGAGGATTTACTCACCGGGCCAACTGTAGCCCTTGGTCCTCTAGATCCCAATCGTTGGGGAGGGGAGAACTGGAGTTCCGATTTAGAGCACAATTTCCTGACGTAGAAAAAACAGTAGGCCCACCGCCCTAGTGGCGCTTCTGACTACTTTTACAAAAAGTTCTGAAAACAGCAGGGGACAGGCTGGCCTGGTTGGCCACTCCTGTAGCCTCCTCTGTCTTCCGTGAGTCCAGAGAAAGAATCAGGGGACTCCCTGGCCCTCCAGTGGTAAAGACGTCTCCTTCCATTGCTGGGCTTATGGGTTCAATCCATGGTCTGGGAACTAAGAATCCCACATGCCTCAGGCCAAAAAACCAAAACATAAAATAGAAGCAATATTGCAACACATTCAAGAAAGACTTTTTAGAAATGGTACACATCAAAAAGAAATCCTAGAAAACAATCAGAGACAAATGTTACCTCTCTGCAGCTGACATAACATACTTGTAACAAAGGTTTTTTATAAAGCAATATACCTTTTAATTTAAATGTCAAATATTTTCAAATTATGGGGAAATACATCAATACTCTCTTAAGCAGAACTACATAAGCAATCCCTGAAGAGGGTAGTCCACAGACTGAGTCTCAAGTAGATTAAGAAGAGAATCAGAGACTGAGGGTGTTGTTGCATGAAAAATAGTAACTATGCCAGGTTATATACAATGGAGACCTCTACTGCTGCTGCTGCTAAGTCGCTTCAGTCGTGTCTGACTCTGTGCAACTCCATAGACAGCTGCCTACCAGGCTCCCCTGTCCCTGGGATTCTCCAGGCAAGAACACTGGAGTGGGTTGCCATTTCATTCTGCAGTGCATGAAAGTGAAAAGAGAAAGAAAGTGAAGTCGCTCAGTCGTGTCTGACTCTTAGTGACCCCATGGACTGCAGCCCACCAGGCTTCTCCATCCATGGGATTTTTCCAGACAAGAGTGCTGGAAAATGACCTTGTTAACCAAAGCCAATCTCTGTTTAGCATGAGAAAAACATTATTTTAGTTCATTAATAATTCCCAAAGTGTCTTCTTTAATATTTTGAGAGTCATTTCAAATGGAAACACTTTCATATGCACACAGCAATGACTATTTTAAAAGTGGGCTTCCCATGTGGCTCAGTGGTAAAGAATCCACCAGCCAATGCAGGAGACTTGGGTTCAATCACTGGACTGAGAAGATCCCCTGGAGAAGGAAGTGGCAATCCACTCCAGTACTCTTGCCTGGAGAATCCCATGGACAGAGGACCCTGGCTGTCTACAGTCCTTGGGGTACCAATGAACAAGACACGACTGAGTGACTAAACAACATGATGTATATACACACTCACTTGTACACACATAATTATTATTACTAATTGTAATAATAACCTGAGGTAATGAGGAAAGAAAAGGTGAGCTTCCAAAGACAAAATGTGTGGATGTTGAGAGCACCATTAGCTGAAAGGAAAAAACAAATTTGCTCTCATATTTTCACCGAGTTTTTTAGAGTCTTGAATAGCAGAAACCGTTCTTATTGATTAAATTTCATAATTCTGAATTTGATCAAATCATAAAACACCCATCAGACTGTAGTTTTTATAACCATTATAGATAATGAGGGGAAAATGGAATTAGTAAGTTAGGGGTCACTGAGTATTCAATTATCCCAGCTTTATCTTGTTAAGAAAAATTAGAAATTGTGGACGCATGCGTGTGTTTGCAATCACAGGAAGCATTTCTTCTAAACTCACAGAAGCTGTTTCCAGCTCTCTGTGGCAGCATCTTACAGGCGAGCAGCAGATACTCTTTTTTTTTTTTCCCATGTGTATGGACACTTGTTGGTGAATAGATGGGGAAAAAATGGAAACAGTGACAGACTGTTTTCTTGGGCTCCAAAATCACTGTGGATGGTGACAGCAGCCATGAAATTAAAAGACGCTTGCTCCTTGGAAGAAAAGCTATGACAAACCTAGATAGTATATTAAAAAGCAGAGACACGTCTTTGTTGACAAAGGTCTATATATTGAAAGCTATGGTTTTTCCAGTAGTCACGCACGGATGTGAGAGATAGACCATACAGAAGGCTGAGCACCCGAGAATTTATGCTTTCAAGCTGTGGTACTGGAGAAGACTGTGAGACTCCCTTAGACAGCAAGAAGATCAAAACGGTCAGTCCTAAAGGAAATCAACCCTGAATATTCATTGGCTCTAATACTTGGCCACCTGATGCAAAGAGCCAACTCATTGGAAAAGACCCTGACGCTGGGAAAGGTTGAGAGCAGGAGGAAAAGAGAGCAGCGGAGGATGAGATAGATGGATGGATGGCATCACCAACTCAATGGACATGGGTTTGAGCAGGCGCCAGGAGATGGGGAAGGACATGGAAGCCTGGCGAGCTGCAGTCCATGGGGTCGCAAAGAGGTGGGCACGACTGAGCGACGGAACAACAGCAACGTGGACCCACGTCCTCTAGGAGCACAGGGCTGTTTCACTGTGGACCTCCACTCCTGTAGCCTCCTCTGTCTTCCGTGAGTCCAGAGAAAGAATCAGGGGACTCCCTGGCCCTCCAGTGGTAAAGACGTCTCCTTCCATTGCTGGGCTTATGGGTTCAATCCATGGTCTGGGAACTAAGAATCCCACATGCCTCAGGCCAAAAAACCAAAACATAAAATAGAAGCAATATTGCAACACATTCAAGAAAGACTTTTTAGAAATGGTACACATCAAAAAGAAATCCTAGAAAACAATCAGAGACAAATGTTACCTCTCTGCAGCTGACATAACATACTTGTAACAAAGGTTTTTTATAAAGCAATATACCTTTTAATTTAAATGTCAAATATTTTCAAATTATGGGGAAATACATCAATACTCTCTTAAGCAGAACTACATAAGCAATCCCTGAAGAGGGTAGTCCACAGACTGAGTCTCAAGTAGATTAAGAAGAGAATCAGAGACTGAGGGTGTTGTTGCATGAAAAATAGTAACTATGCCAGGTTATATACAATGGAGACCTCTACTGCTGCTGCTGCTAAGTCGCTTCAGTCGTGTCTGACTCTGTGCAACTCCATAGACAGCTGCCTACCAGGCTCCCCTGTCCCTGGGATTCTCCAGGCAAGAACACTGGAGTGGGTTGCCATTTCATTCTGCAGTGCATGAAAGTGAAAAGAGAAAGAAAGTGAAGTCGCTCAGTCGTGTCTGACTCTTAGTGACCCCATGGACTGCAGCCCACCAGGCTTCTCCATCCATGGGATTTTTCCAGACAAGAGTGCTGGAAAATGACCTTGTTAACCAAAGCCAATCTCTGTTTAGCATGAGAAAAACATTATTTTAGTTCATTAATAATTCCCAAAGTGTCTTCTTTAATATTTTGAGAGTCATTTCAAATGGAAACACTTTCATATGCACACAGCAATGACTATTTTAAAAGTGGGCTTCCCATGTGGCTCAGTGGTAAAGAATCCACCAGCCAATGCAGGAGACTTGGGTTCAATCACTGGACTGAGAAGATCCCCTGGAGAAGGAAGTGGCAATCCACTCCAGTACTCTTGCCTGGAGAATCCCATGGACAGAGGACCCTGGCTGTCTACAGTCCTTGGGGTACCAATGAACAAGACACGACTGAGTGACTAAACAACATGATGTATATACACACTCACTTGTACACACATAATTATTATTACTAATTGTAATAATAACCTGAGGTAATGAGGAAAGAAAAGGTGAGCTTCCAAAGACAAAATGTGTGGATGTTGAGAGCACCATTAGCTGAAAGGAAAAAACAAATTTGCTCTCATATTTTCACCGAGTTTTTTAGAGTCTTGAATAGCAGAAACCGTTCTTATTGATTAAATTTCATAATTCTGAATTTGATCAAATCATAAAACACCCATCAGACTGTAGTTTTTATAACCATTATAGATAATGAGGGGAAAATGGAATTAGTAAGTTAGGGGTCACTGAGTATTCAATTATCCCAGCTTTATCTTGTTAAGAAAAATTAGAAATTGTGGACGCATGCGTGTGTTTGCAATCACAGGAAGCATTTCTTCTAAACTCACAGAAGCTGTTTCCAGCTCTCTGTGGCAGCATCTTACAGGCGAGCAGCAGATACTCTTTTTTTTTTTTCCCATGTGTATGGACACTTGTTGGTGAATAGATGGGGAAAAAATGGAAACAGTGACAGACTGTTTTCTTGGGCTCCAAAATCACTGTGGATGGTGACAGCAGCCATGAAATTAAAAGACGCTTGCTCCTTGGAAGAAAAGCTATGACAAACCTAGATAGTATATTAAAAAGCAGAGACACGTCTTTGTTGACAAAGGTCTATATATTGAAAGCTATGGTTTTTCCAGTAGTCACGCACGGATGTGAGAGATAGACCATACAGAAGGCTGAGCACCCGAGAATTTATGCTTTCAAGCTGTGGTACTGGAGAAGACTGTGAGACTCCCTTAGACAGCAAGAAGATCAAAACGGTCAGTCCTAAAGGAAATCAACCCTGAATATTCATTGGCTCTAATACTTGGCCACCTGATGCAAAGAGCCAACTCATTGGAAAAGACCCTGACGCTGGGAAAGGTTGAGAGCAGGAGGAAAAGAGAGCAGCGGAGGATGAGATAGATGGATGGATGGCATCACCAACTCAATGGACATGGGTTTGAGCAGGCTCCAGGAGATGGTGAAGGACATGGAAGCCTGGCGAGCTGCAGTCCATGGGGTCGCAAAGAGGTGGGCACGACTGAGCGACGGAACAACAGCAACGTGGACCCACGTCCTCTAGGAGCACAGGGCTGTTTCACTGTGGACCCTTCCAAGTAGTCCAGACCAAGCCAAGACCTTCATCACATCCCTGGGCTCAGACCTGAAGAGTCTCCCTGAAGTGCAGATGCGGGGCTCCAGTTCCTGCCCCGGTCTCCCGCTGCTGCTGCTGCTGCTGCTAAGTCGCTTCAGTCGCGTCCGACTCTGTGCGACCCCACAGACGGCAGCCCACCAGGCCCCCCCCCGTCCCTGGGATTCTCTAGGCAAGAATACTTGAGTGGGTTGCCATTTCCTTCTCCAATGTCTCCTAAGAAATGCTAAATACTTGTTAGGAGTTTAAATTAACCAGCTCAGAGGTGTCTGGCTCCAGCTGACAATGTCTCCACTTTTCTCAAACTTCATCGGCCTTGTAAAACCAGCAGGGGGAGCCATAACATGAAGGTGTTTTGGGGATTCAGCCTTTAAAAGTTGAAGTACTGTTGATTGCTTCTTTGGATGGGGGATATTCACAGCAGGGGTTCCATAACTTGTGACACACCACTAATGACGTGAGATTCTGGAAGGGACGTTGAGGTAAAGGTGGCTATCTTTACATTCCCATTTATGTGACTAAAAATGAATACAGAAAAATCTTTACCAATCTTAGAAACTGCTGATGGTTGCCTTCACTATGTCAGAAATCTTAAGGCACTTTCACAGCACAGATTGGAGAGGAGAAGTTATCAGTCCATGGGCTTCACTGTTTGCAGCCTGGCTGAAGAATATGCTAGAACTCCCTGCACATATGCTAAGTTGTTTCAGTTATGTCTGACTCCTTGAGACCCAGTGGATCATAACCCACCAGGCTCCTCAGTCCATGGGATTTCCCAGGGAAGAATACTGGAATGGGTTGCCATGCCCTCCTCCAGGGGATCTTCCTGATTCAGGGATTGAACCTGCATATCTTATGTCTCCTGCATTGGCAGATGGATTCTTTACCACTAGCACTACCTGGGAAGCCCCAGAGCTTCCTGAAAGGACCCCCATGTATCCAGGAGTCATGTGCTCATCATCTAGGACAGGTAGGCATCTGAGAAAGGTGAGCTTTGTTTCTACCTGTGATGAGCTCAAAAGCACCTGAAATCATACAGGGCAGAGAAACCAGCTGTGACCATTGTGTTGACCTACAGTAGTAGCCAGGATGGTGCCACCATGAAGGCAGGTGCTGGCCCAGCTGATTTCTTGTTCTACCACAAACCCAGAAGTACCACCTGAGGCTCAAAGGCTCAAAGTACCACCTGTTGCACTGGCTGTTTCCTCCTTCTTACAGGAAAGTGGACCTTAATTTCAAAAAAGCAAAACTAGATTTTTCATTCTTCCTTTTCCTAACTCAGAAAGATTTAAAATACTGTAGTTAAAGTGATTCAAACTTAGCCCCTTTTAGGTGGATGCAGCTCTATAAATGTCAGCAAACAGAGGGAAGCACACACACAGAAAGATTCTGCCAAAGAAGAGAAACAATCTGAAAAATCAGACTGTGAATGCAGGATGCAGGATGCTTGGGGCTGGTGTATGGGGATGATCCAGAGGGATGATGTGGGGTGGGAGGTAGGAGGGGGGGTTCATGTTTGGGAGTTCAAAAAAAAAAACAAATTATAAATCAACTACACTTCAATTTTTAAAAATATTTGATCTTAAATATAAATTATCTTAGTATGTTCTGGTACAAATCAACTGATTAGGTCAAGGTACATATAAGTGGCATCATCAAGATGTGTATAAGAGACAGCCTCAGGAAACAAGAAAAAAGTCAAATAAATAACCTAACTCTAAACCTAAAGCAACTAGAAAAGGAAGAAATGGAGAATCCCAGAGTTAGTAGAAGGAAAGAAATCTTAAAAATTAGGG
>SJYX01015405.1:0-88166 GCA_006410675.1 Oreotragus oreotragus
TCTTTTTTTTTTTGCCTTTTCAAATAAAAATTTAAATCCCTTGCTCGGATTCTGATGGAATTTCACTGAACATCTACTGAGGAGAATTGACATCTTTTTTTGAGGGGCTACTATGTATCTGTTTTTAAAGAACATTTTTAATTGGAGGATGACTATTTTACAATGTTGTGTTGCTTTCTGCCATACAACAGTGTGAATCAGCCGTTAAGTATATATATGTCCCCTCCCTCTTGAACCTCCCTCCTACCTCCACCCCATCCCACGTCTAGGTTGTCACAGAGCACTGGGTGAGCTTTCTGTGTTATACAGCAACTTCCCACTAGCTATCTATTTTACATAGGGTAATGTATATGTTTCAGTGTTACTCTCTCAATTTCATCCCACTCTTCTTCCCCTGCTGTGTCCACAAGTCTCTATGTCTGTGTCCTACGTGTCTACGTATTCCTGTCCTGCAAATTAGTTCATCAGTACAATTTTTCTAGATTCCATATATATATATGCATTAATATATGATATTTTTCATGCTGACTTACTTCACTGTGTGTAACAGGCTGCAGGTTCATCTACCTCACTAGAACTAACTCAGATTTATTCCTTTTTATGCCTGAGTAATATGCCATTGTACATATGTACCACAACTTTCATCCATTCATCTGTCAATGGACATCTATGCTTCCCTGTCAGGACACTGCCTCCATATCCTGACTATTGTAAACAGTGCTTCAGTGAACACTGGGGTACATGTGTCTTTTTGAATTATGATTTTCTCAGGGTATGTGCCAAGTAGTGGGACTGCTGGGCCACATGGTAATTTTATTCCTAGTGTTTTAAGGAATCCTTGTACTGGAGAACTGACATCTTTTATGTTGAGTCTTCCAACCCAGCTAGAAGATGAAGCTTTAGTTTCCCCTCTCTGCTGCATATTTCCCAAGACTGTATCTGTGTTTCAGGTCAAACTGTGGGAAACAGAAAAAGAAAAGCAATGGGAATTCTACGCATGCTCTGGAGACCGGAGTTCTTCTAGTCAAAAGAGAGGATTTCCCTTCCTCAGACTGCTTCCCTGGCCACAGCTCTTATGGCTGTGTGCCTTGACAATATTGCCTAGGGGCTGAGAGTATAGGGAAGATTAAAAAAAAAAAGAGTTAAAAAAGCGAACCTTAAGACACCCTCTTTTTGTATCTCAGACCAGAGAGGGCTACTTCTGGGGCTCTCTTCCTGTATCCACAGTGCACTTCTGAGTTTTAGACTAGTAGAATTTTGAGAAGTAGTAGAAAGCAGGCATCCTTTGCTTGTTTCTGACCTTAGCAGGGAGGAGTCCAGTCTTGTTCCATAAAGTGTGATGTGACATTAGAAGCACAATCCATAAAAGAAACAACTGATAAATATGATTTCATTAAAATTAAATTTTTCTGTGCCAATGAGCACATTCTGTACCTAAAGGTACTATTAAGCCATTAAGGAAATGGAAAACACAAGCCACAAACTAAGAAAATACTTCGAAATCATGTGTCTGATATTTATAATTTGTCCAGAATATATAAAGAGTTCTTGCAACTCAGCAACAGGAAATCAAATAATCTTAACTTACAATGGGCATCATATTTGAAAAGACATTTCATTAAAGATATAAAAATGGCTGGTAAGTCCATAAAAAGATCCTCAATATCATTAGAGGAACCCCAATTAAAATCACAGTGAAGTACCACTTCACACCCAGTAAAATGACTATAGTCGAAAAGACAGTAAAAAAGAAGCATTGGTAAGGATGTGGAGAAACTAGAACCCTCATACACTGCTGGTGGAAGTGTAAATGGTACAGCTGCTCTGGAAAATAGCTTGCCAATTTATTAAATAGTTAAAGAGTCTTATGAGACTCTGCAATTGGGAATTTGCCCAAGAAAAACAAAAACATATATCCACACAAACTCCGGTATACATATGTTCTTAGTAATATTACTCATAATAGCTAAAAAAGGGGAACAATTCAAATGTTCATCAACTGGTGACAGAAGTAACATCCACACAGCTGAGTAACACTGGGCAATAAAAAGGAACAAAGGAGACATGCCACAGTTGGGAGAATCCCAGGAACACTATCCTCAGTCAAAGGAACCAGACACGAAGACTTCACATTATGTGATTCCAACTATATGAAACGGCCAGATGAGGCAAGTCCACATAAATAAGAGCACATCAGTGATAACTTTAACCTGGGGCTGAGAGTGGGAATGGAGAGTGACTACAAACGCACACCAGACTTTTTTGGGGTGAATAAAAATTTTCCAAATGAGTGCAATTGTGTGCTCATTTCACATGCTAGCAAGGTAATGCTCAAAATCCTTCAAGATAGATTTCAACAGTAGGTAAATCTAGAACTTCCAGATGTACAAGCTGGATTTAGAAAAGCCAGAGGAACCAGAGCTCAAACTGCCAACATCCCCTGATCATAAAAAAAGCACAGGAATTCCAGAAAAACATCTACTTCTGCTTCACTGACTATGCTAAAGCCTTTGTGTAGATCACAACAAACTGTGGAGAATTCTTAAAGAGATAGGAATACCAGACCACCTTACCTGCCTCCTGAGAAAACTGTACATAGGTCAGGAAGCAACAGTTAGAACTGGACATGGAACCACAGACTGGTTCCAAATTGGGAAAGGAGTACGTCAAGGCTGTATGTTGTCACCCTGCTTATTTAACTTATATGCAGAGTACATGATGAGAAATACTGGCTGGAGGAAGCTCAAACTGGAATCAAGGTTGTCAGGAGAAATATCAATAACCTCAGATATGCAGATGACACCACCCTAATAATAGAAAACGAAGAGGAACTAAAGAGCCTCTTGATGAAGGTGAAAGAGGAGAGTGAAAAAGTTGGCTTAAAACTCAACATTCAAAACACTAAGATCATGGCATCTGGTCCCATCACTTCATGGCAAATAGATGGGGAAACAATGGAAACAGTGGCAGACTATTTTCTTGGGCTCCAAAATTCCTGTGGATGGTGACTGTAGCCACGAAATTAAAAGAGCTTGCTCCATGGAAGAACGGCTATGACAAACCTAGACGGTGTATTAAAAAGAAAAGACATCACTTTGCCAACAATGGTCTGTATAGTCAAAGCTATGGCTTTTCCAGTAGTCATGTATGGATGTGAGAGCTGGCCCATAAAGAAGGCTGAGTGCCAAAGAACTGATGGTGCTGGAGAAGATTCTTTAGAGTCCCTTGGACAGCAAGGAGATCAAACTAGTCAATCCTAAAGGAAATCAGTCCTGAATATTCACTGGAAGAACTGATGCTGAACCTGAAGTTCCAATACTTTGGCCACCTGATGCGCAGAGTTGACTCACTGGAGAAGACCCTGATGCTGGGAAAGATTGAAGGCAGGAGGAGAGGGGGTGGCAGAGGATGAGACGGTTGGATGGCATCATGGACTCAATGGACATGAGTTTGAGCAAACCCAGGAGATAGTGAAGGACAGGGAAACCAGGTGTGCAGCAGTTCATGGGGTCGCAAAGAGTTGGACATGACTGAGCAACAACAAACTTTCTAAGAGTGGTGATACCAGCATAACTCTGCAAGTTTACTACAGTTATTAATAAATACTTAAAATCACTGCAGCATACACTTTAAATAGGTATATTTTCTGGTTCCAGGAAAGGTGGAGTAAGTGCACGCCACTCTGTCACTCCCAGTTGGTGGAACCATAACTCCTGGACAGAATGCATGGAGCAGCTGTTTGACAGGACACTGAAATGTGAATGGTAGCAGGTCAACTGGCAAAGGAGATGGTAATTTGAAGTTCCATCCAACCACTGGTGAGTTTTCCATTTTTTTCCTTCTGGTATTAGCCAGGCTGCACTCAAAGGCAACTCTAGAACTGGAAGTGTGCACTAGAATCACAAAGAGCCCTAAAAGCAGCTCTTTCTGGTCTGAGAGTTACCCCATCTGTAAACTGGGCATACTACCCACCAGGGTAGTAATGTGTACAGCCCCTGATACATAATAAACACTCAGTAAGTGGTATTATTGTTAGTTCTTAATCATCTGAGACTAATTATATAGGATGGAATTGCCAAATTAGATGCCTTGAAATTGTATTAATCTTCTTCCTTAAAATTACACATTACAAGGGTTTTCTTTGACCATTAATTCTATTGAATTGTTCTTGACACTGGAACAACGTTCTCCTTTGCTGCAGTTGCCTTCAAAAACGTGTCCTTGGAGATCCTATAAGGTGGTAAAGGTTCTGCTGCAAGGTGACCTGACACTCCAGCTATACGAGGAGTTAAGCCTACAGCTCAGACAACCAAGGCTCTTCTGGACTCAGATAAGGGGGCAAAAAGGCTGCTCTCTAGGGGCTGCCCCACACTACTCCTCTTCCACCTCGGGGGAACTGGTCTGAAAATCACCTGTTGGCCAGCTTTGTCCAGCTCAATGGAGGGGTACTTAACTATCAGTCTGACAGTTCTCATTTAACAGTGCATTGTGAATACACTTCAGAAGCCAGACAGTGAAGAGTGAAAAAGAGTGAAGATGGAAAAGCATGCTTCGAGTTGTCTTTTTCTGAGAATTGCACTAGGATGGAGAGCTCATCTCTGGACAGCGGCCTTCTCTGCATCCTAGACCAGCGAGTATTCAAAGCACTAGAATCTTCCAACAACCCCTTAGTGCCCTGACTGTACAGATAAGGAACCTGAGGTATGGAAAGGTCAAGGAACTTGTCCAAAGCCACAGAGCCAGTAAACATCAGACACAGACTTTGACGGTACCAAGATATTTATGAGAAATTCATCTAGATACAATTCAAAAAATGAGAAAAACTAACAGTGTAGATTAAGAAGTTCCTAGCAATGGAAACCCACTCCAGTACTCTTGCCTGGCAAACCCCATGGATGGAGGAGCCTGGTAGGCTGCAGGCCATGGGGTCGCTAGGAGTAGGACACGACTGAGCGACTTCACTTTCACTTTTCACTTTCATGCATTGGAGAAGGAAATGGCAACCCACTCCAGTGTTCTTGCCTGGAGAATCCCAGGGAAGCGGGAGCCTGGTGGGCTGCTGTCTATGGAGTCGCATAGAGTCGGACATGACTGAAGTGACTTAGCAGTAGCAGCAGCATGTGCACAGGAGCAATTTCAGAAGAATAGACTGGAGGGCATGGTGACACTGCAAAATTTGAGATTACAACTAGGAATGTCCTAGAAGTGAAAAATAACATGACTGTTTGGATCAAAAGGACGCGGTATACACTGAGCAAGCAGATAAATTTACATCTTGAAGACTACAATGGGCCCAGATCTCACCATTAAAGGAATAAAAATAAAACGTGCAGCTTCCAAACCAAGAGACAGAAAAACATGAATACTAAAAATTTTACCAGCTGAAAATGTAGCAATTAATATTGCAGGAAAGAAAAAATGGTAAACAAAATATGATTAGATGGAACTTTTTATAAAGCTGTCATTTCTGTAAGTCAAAAATGATTATCAATTTTATTTGGTTCAGCCTTAAAGAAGTCTAAATATATCAATAGTCACAATAAGTGCACATGCATCAAACTCAACTATTAAAAACAAAGATTAGAGTGATTTAAAAATACAAAATTCAGCCATTTAATAGAGGTACACCTAAAACAAAAATCATACTGATGAATATAAATAAAAAAGGAAAAAAGGAAAAAAAGACACATCAGGAAAATATTAAACTAAAAGTGACATAACAGTATCAAAATCAGGAGGAAGAAAGTCAATAAAGATACAGTGAACACTCAGTTTAAAAAAAATACATGTGCATATGCACACACACATACACACAGTAAATTGTCTTAAATGCATCCAATGCAGCAACCTTGAAAAATAAACTAATAGAATGATATAGAAAGAAAAGAAAAGTGAAGTCACTCAGTCGTGTCTGACTCTTTGCGACCCCATGGACTGTAGCCTACCACGCTCCTCTGTCCATGGGATTTTCCAGGCAAGAATACTGGAGTGGTTTGCCATTTCCTTCTCCAGAGGATCTTCCCAACCCAAGGATCGAACCTGGGTCTCCTGCATTGTAGGCAGACACTTTACCATCTGAACCACCAGGGAAACTGTCAAATCCACAATCACAGTGGAAGTTTTTAATACAATTTAAAAAAATTATACTTCTAGATCACAAAGGAGGTTTCAGCTTATTTCAAAAAGATCATCTTTATGTACAGATCATTAATCTAGGAATCAATAATAAAAAATAATGAGAAAACCAGAAGGGAAAAGGAAATGTACACAGAAAAATTTTAATGTAGTTCTAAGTCATCCTGGGTTAAACAGAGTTCAAATGGAAACTACAAACTACTTATAAATGAATAAGGATCACAGAGCTGGCCACAAATGAAGCAACTTAGCAAGCACACACTACACACAAAACTAGCAGGATGCACTGACTTGATTCAAAGATGTAAATTTAGTGTTTGAGAATTTATTACAAAACAAAAATGTTTTAAATTAACAGGTTAAACATTTAAATTAAGGAAGTGAAAAAACAGATTAAACACAAAATAGAAGAAAAGACAGATCAAGAACAAATTTTTTAAAACTGGATAAGCAAAAAGGAAAAACTACTCCTCTTTTAAAACTTAAAAATTTCAAACCACTAACAAGGCTACCTAAGGAAAAAAAGAGAAAAACAATATTAAAAATGAGGATACATAATTACAGATCTAGTAAAAGTGTTTTAAAATCATGAGGTACCTAAGATAATGCTATGAACAAAACAGAAAAACCAAGCTTTCCAGTTCATCATGGATTACCCAAATTCGAATTGTGATTTGGCTAACTAAAGATCATAATCTGTAAACCTTTCCACTGTGTTCTCTGGAATTCATGGTTACTGTCATTAGCAAAATTCCTTATATTCACAATCTTTTCATTGAATATTCCTGCCATATCCTACACTAATTAAAATATCCCCCAAGAATACGGTTTCCTGAGTGTTCTTTCAAGAGAAGGCTGGCCTTGTTCAACATCACTGTATCACTGAGGCTGGAGGTGGGGGTAAATATCTCCCTTGTTCCTCACTGCTGTTTCAAGAGTATGTTTCTCCCTCCTCCTGAAGAAGTTTCAGGTCCTTTAAAGACACGGCTACCAGAAGCTGCCAACCCACCCCTGTTCAGTCATCTGTCACGTTCCCGACCAACTCTGTCACTAGTCTCGCCATCATATGTCTCGGTCATTCTAGTTTCCATAAAGTCGATTTTTCAATAGTTGGCCTCTCAGATCTGTGTTCGCTCTGCTCTCCTCCACCATATCTCATGCACTTAAGTTCATGCTATTCCCTTAAATCACATCATTACTGATACTCTCCATTTTAAGCATCCCAATCTCTGGTCACCATTACTCTTCCACCTCCCAGCCCTCCTCCCCTCCCCCGACATCCAGGTTTATTACAACTCAGTTACTCCAATAATCCCAGATCTGTATCGTCCTTCATTGGGATATCCAATCCAGACCCTTCCGTCCTCTCACTCGCTGTTACCCTCTTCATGTTCTCCCTTTATTATAATCATCACCTTGTATCTCTCCCTAGTCTATCTCACTAGCTTGGCATTATCCCAATCCTCGCTAAATCCAACTTTCTGCTGATTTTGCACCTTGTGCTGGGGCTGCTGAATACATACAGAAAACATATGAGCATGGTGACTGGTCTCATTTTCAGTTTACAAACACAAACCTCAAGTAGGCTCCTGGGACTAGCCAGTATTCCCACTATAGTTCCTAGTTAACCCCTTAAAACTGCTCATCTCCACAGAGTCCCAATACCTTTCCCACCCTCCTCACACACAGGTGTAACCCCTGTTTCTAATTTCACTGAAAATGCCATCAGATGAGGATTTCCATACCTTCATCGACACACTGACCATCCTGTAGGTTTCTGTGATCATAAACATTGAGCCTCTTCCCTGTTATACTGGGAAAGTCTGAATTATCCCTGTTCCTGTTTGAAACCAATTACATTCCTTCTCATCTACTCAAGTTCAGTGCTCTTGCCATAACTCTCCCAAACTTCCCCCAATGGGATCATTTCTATCAATATAGAAACATGTTGTACTATATGCCCTTGACTGCATGATTCCCCCAGCTTACTGCCCCAATTCTTTTTCCAACTACTACATATCAAAAGGGCTGCTGTACTTGCTGTCTCCACTGCTTCCCCTCCCACTGAGCTTCTCCCACTCTTTTCTTATGTTGATTTTACGTGAAGCATAACAGAGTGTTAAAAAAAAAAAAAAACCACATAAATTTAGAGTGAATGAGTTATCACACAGCAAATGCTCATGTAATCATGACTCAGATGAAGAAACAGGAACATGGTGGGCACCTCCCAAGTCCCTCTTGCTCCTGATATCTTTTCTTTCCTCTCAAAAGTATTCTTTAGTTTCTCAGGATACATTTTCCAGATACAGTAGATGCCTCTAGGTAAAGGCAGCCTCCAAACTCTAGGCTCATTTCTCTGAGTTCCATCTTCTCTCAGATTTTGGCTCTGAAGTTCTCCACTACCTTCTCATCTCTGCCTTCTAACCTCGGGACATTTTCAAGCAGATGCTTTTCATGTATTTTTTCCCAACTTTCTATATGTTCAACTGGAGAGCTGGTCCGGACCACCAGCCACTACAGAAATTGAAAGTCTCCCCATTCTTTTAAATCATGATTTCATTGTTCAAAGGAACAATTCTGTCCAATAACCTCCACACACTGAAATCCACCGGTCAATTTAGACGTCTTATCTTACTTCGGAGAAGGCAATGGCACCCCACTCCAGTACTCTTGCCTGGAAAATCCATGGACAGAGGAGCCTGGTAGGCTGCAGTCCATGGGGTCGCTAAGAGTCGGGCACGACTGAGTGACTTCACTTTCACTTTTCACCTTCATGCATTGGAGAAGGAAATGGCAACCCACTCTAGTGTTCTTGCCTGGAGAATCCCAGGGACGGGGGAACCTGGTGGGTTGCCGTCTAGGGTGTAACAGAGTCAGACACGACTGAAGCGACTTAGCAGCAGCAGCATCTTACTTCACCTCTCAGCAGATTTAACATAGCTGGCCAGCTCCTCCTTGAGACATTATTTCACCTCTCCTCAGCCTCTTGCTAGATTTTCCTTCTTTTCTTAATCTTTGCCAGCTGGAACCCTAATCTCTTTTTCACCTCATCCACTCCTGGTGGATAATGGCTGGATATCTCAACCAGTACTGTGTCTTTAAACTCTCTTGTTCCTTTAGTGACTCCAGCTGCAACCTCTCCCCAGAACACCAGGATTTTATAAATATGTGCTAACAATTCTTGATTTCTATTCCCATATTTCTACTCTCCTCTTCTTTCCATCTTGGCAAGAAATCATCACTATATGAAAACTATCACTATAATTCAGATAGCTCATCAGGTCTGTTTTTTTTCTTTTGCTCCACACCCAATCTGTCAGCCTTGATAGCTTCCGTCTTAAATATACAATCAGAATTTGAAAAGTTCTTCACCTTGACCATGCCTCTATTAATCTTACTCATCACACTCCTATACTCTGCATGAATATCTCACCCACTGCAGCTGGAAAACATAAACTGGTGAAACCACAGTGGGAGCAATTTTTTAAAAAACCCTATGAAATTTAAAGTGCATTCCTCTCAGCACAATTATTTCGTATCACTGTGAAACTGATCATAATCCATGGTAACAAATACATTTTACAGTAATCCAGAACATATATGTTCTGGAACAATGATTAACAAAAAATAAACTTATTACATGAAACATACTCTGATATCTTCTATTTCACTAATTAAAATGCTAACAGGTACTCACATTGTGTATGCTGCTGCTGCTGCTGCTAAGTCGCTTCAGTCGTGTCCGACTCTGTATGACCCCATAGAGAGCAGCCCACCAGGCTCCGCCGTCCCTGGGATTCTCCAGGCAAGAACACTGGAGTGGGTTGCCATTTCCTTCTCCAATGCATGAAAGTGAAAGTGAAATCGCTCAGTCGCGTCTGACTCTTAGCGACCCTATGGACTGCAGCCCACCAGGCTCCTCCATCCATGGGCTTTTCCAGGCAAGAGTACTGGAGTGGCGTGCCACTGCCACATTGTGTATGAAATACCATTAAAAAAAAAAAAACTTAAGGCCTAAGGTTTTCTAAATTGATCTCATATCCATTAATAGCTGAAGGGTCATGACCTGCAATTTAGATTTTTTTATTTGTTTTATTTTTCGGCTGTACCACCCAGTATATGGGATCACAGCTCCCCACCCAGGGATCAAACTTGTACCCCCTACATTGGAAACTCCGAGTCTTAATCACTGGACCACCAGAGAAGTCCCACAACCTACATTCAGAAAGCACTGTTTCAGAGAAAACTTTTACATCTGTACAAGAGATGTAATAACATGCTGGCTTAAAAAGGATATTTACAGATACTTTGTAACTTTAAAGTAAAAGCACAATCAGTAAACTGTGATGCATATTCACACAATGGACGGCTACAAAGCAGTTAAAACGAATAACCTAGAACTACATGTAATGACATGGCCAAATTTCAAAATCAATGCTTAAACAAAAACAATTTTAAAGTTGTAGAAGAATATGTACATATGCTGTACTAGCATTTGTTAAAACTATGAAACTATACTATACATTATTTAGGTAGGTAGACAGAAAGGCATGCAGCAATGATAAATGCAAAAAATCAGACCTATAGTTAGGGAGGAATAGCATATAATGGGGGAGGGATACACGAAAGGTTTCAACTGTAGCTGTAAAGTTTTACTGCTAAAAACAAAATATGAAGAGAATATGGCAACTTATTGAAATTCAATAAAGTTAGCGGTTGGTACAAAGCTCTGTTGTCTCCTACAGCTTTCTGAAGGTTTAGACCATTTCATTCAAAAAGATTAATAGTTAAGAGACCACCAGTAAAAATGGAAAATGCAAAAGAAAAAAACTTCAAGTATTTTAAAACATATTTTTTAAACTATATCATGTATGTCTTAGGGCAACAGATAAACAATCAGGGAGCTCACGAGACTTGTAAAACAAAAAAATTTACATTTCATGAAGCAGGTAGAAAACCACACTCTAAGAGGATATGCAGATACAAAGAGTAAGATTTGGGACTTCACTGGTGGCCCAGTGGTTAAGAATATGCCTCCCAAAGTAGGGGATGCAGGTTCAGTCCCTGCTTAGGGAACTAAGATCCCACATGCCGAGGGGCAACTAAGCCCACATGCTCTAGAGGCCACGCACCCCAACCAGAGAAGCCCACTCACTGCAGTGAAGACTCAGCACAGCCAAAACAACAAAGAGTAATAATTATATTACAATACTGTTTACAAAATTTTACTTAACTGAAAATATACATCAGCCTTGGAACTACTATTTACAGAATTATAACAAAGTCACTGCAAACACTTGAAATACAAAATGGTAGGTCTTAAAAACTGTAAGCAGAGCAATTTTCAGAAGTTCATCAAAATCATCTAAAAGAATCTTATCCGAAATGAGAAAACACAATTCTGTAGATTTTGATCTGTTTCCAGAATTTTATCTAATATTAGAAGGAACAGTTAACAAAATGGGGGCGGGGGGATAACTTTCAGCAATTAGGTCGAGAAAGAAGGGAATCAGAAGTCAGATGACCTGGATTCGAGCCTGATTCAATTGTCCTGGGCTACAGCAATCTCTCTGAGGCACTTACCAGCAGCCTGCCGCATGGGACTGATAATTTTTTAAACCAAATTAAAATTACTTTAGAAAGATGAAAAAGCTATTGTTATAC
The DNA here is from genome assembly GCA_006410675.1 of Oreotragus oreotragus. Classification (NCBI taxonomy): domain Eukaryota; kingdom Metazoa; phylum Chordata; class Mammalia; order Artiodactyla; family Bovidae; genus Oreotragus; species Oreotragus oreotragus. The sequence continues at coordinate 11,800 of SJYX01015405.1, forward strand.
TAAACATCTTAGAAATATTTCCATGAATAAAAAAGTAAATTGCAGGGTTTTATGTCTATATTTTTAAGAAGTCAGAAAACAATGGCAAGCAGTTAGTAATTAAGAATTTAACAAATAAAAGAAATTCAAAAGAATAGCTGAAAGACTATAGCCTAAGAGTTCTCCCTGGAAGTAGAACAGGAAGATGAGAAAAGATAAAAATAAAAGGGACTAAGAATCAATGCAAGTAGTCCAAAGCATGGTTAATAGGAGTTTCAGTGAGAGAACACAGGCTGATGGGACATATCATTTGCATGCTTAGTAGCTTCTAACTCTTTAAGACCTTTTGGACTACAGCCCTCCAGGCTCCTCTGTTCATGGGATTCTCGAGGCAAGACTTCTGGAGTGGGTTGCCACTTCCTACTCCAGGGGATCTTCCCGACCCAGGGACTGAATCGGCATCTCCCGAGTCTCCTGCGGTGGCAGGAGGATTCTTTACCACTGAGTCACCTGGGAAGCCCAGTGAGACATATAATAGACCTGTCTAACAAGCCACAACTCACTTGACTTCAAGGATATTGGTACAAAACACCTTTAACTTACCAATCTACAGAGAAGAGAGGAACAATCAATGGTACCAGTGATGCAATTAGCAAAACGCAGGCTCAGGAAGGACATAAGACACTGTGAAAGTGAGTGAGTCACTCAGTCATGTCCACCTCTTTGCAATATGGACTATAGATATTGGTACAAAACACCTTTAACTTACCAATCTACAGAGAAGAGAGGAACAATCAATGGTACCAGTGATGCAATTAGCAAAACGCAGGCTCAGGAAGGACATAAGACACTGTGAAAGTGAGTGAGTCACTCAGTCATGTCCACCTCTTTGCGATATGGACTATACAGTCCATGGAATCCTCTAAGCCAGAATACTGGAGTGGGTAGCCTGTCCCTTCTCCAGGGGATCTTCCCAACCCAGGGATCGAACTGAGGTCTTCTGCATTACAGGCTGATTCTTTACCAGCTGAGCCACAAGGGAAGCCCAAAAGACACTTTACCTGGTCTTCAAATAATAAACCATGAGGGTAAAAAAGAAGAGGGAGCCTACAGACTGAGAAAAACTTGAGAGAGACACCTACCAGTTGCAATCCTGATACAAACACTATTAAAAAGGGAAATATATGACATAACTAGGAAATGTAAATACTAACTGGGCATTTCAGGTTACCAAGGAATCACTCACTATTAATATATTCTGAGGTATGAAAAACGCTACCATGATTTCTCTCTTTTTTTCTCCCTGATTCTATGAGTCCCATCGTTCAGAGATAAATATTGTAATATTTACAAATGGTATGTCTTTGTCTGGGGCTGGGGAATTGGCTTCTCATCTCACTTACCTGATTGATCTCCCAAATCCACAAACCGTGTGGGCTTCTCCAAAGTGCCACTCCTCTCATGTCAGCTGGCTGACCCCAGAGTCAATGATCCAAGTGAAAATAAAAGACCAAACTGGAAACCACAGTGTATTTTATAACCTCCCCTTCATGGATCACAGCTTTTTTTTGTGGCAAAGGGGCTCGTATAACTCAGTGAAGCTTTGAGCCATGCCTTGCAGGGCCACCCAAGATGGATGGGTCATAGTGAATACTTCTAACAAAATGTGGTCCACTGGAGGAGGAAATGGCAACCCAATCCAATATTCTTGCCACAAGAATTCCATGAACAGTATGAACAGGCAGAAAGATATGACACTGGAAGATGACACTCCATCACTTGTACTGTGTCCTGCTGGTCATACAGACCAACCCTGGCACTCCAGAGAAAGAGACATCCAGACAGTAAACACCAGGAGATGGAGACTGTTGTGGGACATCTTAGAGGGTATAAATGAGGCTACACAACACAACTTTCAGGAATTATTAAAGCAAGGTGATGAATACATTTAGGGTTCACATTATTATCTCTATTTTGTATGTATTTTAAAATTTCCATAATAAAAAGCTTTTCAGAGTGTTTTTAAACTAAGAATAAAAGCACACAGATGGAATAAGAAGGTTTAAGGGGAAAAAAGGCTCTTCAGGGGTAGTAGTGACTCTGTGCCACTTCCACCTGGAAGCAGCCTCGTCCCACAGGGTTGCCAGAAAGACTGTTTTAGCAGCTGGACTAGCAATGCAGCACAAAGCAAGAGTTTTTCAAGTCTGAGAGTTCTCATTAAGCCCCAAATCTGGTGTACATCATTAAGTATCACATCATTTAAACACTGATCTCATCATCATAAAGTTGTTCACTCTGCAAAAACTAGTGCTTATAATACAATTAAAAACTACTCATTAATCAAAGTATCTTCAAGAACCACATAAAAGACTTTTAAAAAACATTTAATAAAATGTATTGATAGCAGTGATGTATTTAGGGGAATTATCAAAGGACAAAAATAACTCTACTATAAACAGTAATAGTTAACGTTCTTTTAAACATCACTGAATCTGAGACGTCTCTGAGAAACCTAGCTTGCTTCAATAACTATTATTCAGAAAGTACAGTTTGTGAAAATCTAAGTTTATAATGAAGCTTCTTTTGATTGATGTCCACCTAACCAGTTTGCTAGATGAACAGATACTCTCCAGCCCCTTAGTTTAGTTTTTATAGGCACAGTATGCAATGGTTTCCTTATTCTGACTTTATTCAAACCTGTGCCATGTAATGATAAACCATGACTGCCTTCTGTGAACAATTTTTAAAAAAATTTTCCCTGGAGTATCTTTTCATGTGTTTGTTAGCCATCTGTATGTCTTTGGAGAGATGTTTGTTTAGGTTTTTTTCCCACTTTTTGATTGGGTTGTTTTTCAAACAGTATTGACTTGTCTGAGCAGCTTGTGTATTTTGGAAATTAATCCTTTGTCAGTCGTTTCATTTGCTATTATTTTCTCCCATTCTGAGGGTTGTCTTTTCACCTTGTTATAGGTTGCTCTGCTGTGCAAAAGCTTTTAAATTTAATTAGGTTCCACTAGTTTATTTTTGTTTTTATTCCCATTACTCTATGAGGTGGGTCATAGAGGATCCTGCTGTGATTTATATCACAGACTGTTCTGTTTTCCTCTAAGAGTTTTATAGTTTCTGGTCTTACATTTAGGTCTTTAATCCATTTTGAGTTTATCTTTGTGTATGGTGTTAGGAAGTTCTCTAATTTCATTCTTTTACATATAGCTGTCCAGTTTTCCCAGCACCACTTACTGAAGAGGCCATCTTTGTCCCACTGTAATATTCTTGCCTCCTTTTGTCTAATATCCTTGACTCCTTGCCTCCAAATATATGGTACCCATAGGCATGTAGGTTTATCTCTGGGCTATCTTGTTCCACTGGTCTATATTTCTATTTTTGTGCCAGTACCATACTGTCTTGATGACTGTAGCTTTGTGGTATAGTCTGAAGTCAGGAAGGTTGATTTCTCCAGCTCCATTCTTTCTCAAAATTGCTTTGGCTATTTGGAGGTCTTCTGTGTTTCATTATGAATTGTGAAATGTTTTGTTCCAGTTCTGTGAAAAATGCCATTGGTAATTTGATAGGGATCACACTGAATGTGTAGACTGCATTTGGTAGTACAGTCATTTTCACAATATTGACTCCCTGGAGTTAATGTGTTTTTTTTTTTTTTTTTTCCTGTGATGGTTTTCTATGTAATTATTACTAATTTTCCATTGCCTTCTCCAGTGGACCATGTTTTGTCAGAACTCTCCACCAGGACCCAACTGTCTTGGGTGGCCCTGTACTGCATGGTTCATAGTTTCATTGAGTTACTCAAGGCTGTGATCCATGTGATCATTTTGATTAGTTTTCTCTGACTGTGGTTTTCATTCTGGAGGCCATGGGATTGCATTCTTGCTTTTCCTGTCTGTTCTCTGATGGATGAGGATAAGAGGCTTGTGCAAGCTTCTTGATGGGAGGGACTGGCTGTTGGGAAAACATGTCTTGCTCTGGTGGGCAGGGTCACGCTCAATAAATCTTCAATCCAATTTTCTGCTGATGGATGGGGCTGTGCTCCCTCCCTGTAGTTTGGCCTGAGGTGGACCAGTCCTGGAGTTTGCAGTGTCCATGACAGAGACAGAGGCTCTGTGACAGGGCTAACGGCAAGAGGACTTATGTCAACAGGCCATGCCTCCCAGGACTGCTGCTGCCAGTACCCCTGACCAGAAGGCAGGCCACTGTTGGTTCATGCCTCTGCAGGAGACAAAACACGGTCCACTGGAGAAGAGAATGACAAACCACTTCAGTACTCTTGCCTTGAGAACCCCATCAACAGTATGAAAAAAAGGTAAAAAGATGTGAAACTGGAAGATGGGCACTGTCCCTGCAGGTGAGTAGGTGTCCAGTACTCTACTGGGGAAGAGCAGAGAAATAGCTCCAGAAAGAGTGAAGAGGCTGAGCCAAAGTGCAAATAATGCCCAGGTGTGGATGTATCTGGTGGTGAAAGTAAAGTCTGATGCTGTAAAGAACAATACTGCACAGGAACTTGGAATGTTAGGTCTGTGAATCAAGGTAAATTGGATGTGCTCAAACAGAAGATGGCAAGAGTGAACATTGACATTTAAGAATCAGTAAATTAAAATGGATGGGAATGGGCAAATTTAATTCGGATGACCACTATATCTACTAGTGTGGGCAACAATCCCTTAGAAGAAATGGAGTAGCCCTCCCAGTCAACAGGAGTTCAAACTGCAGTACTTGGGTACATTCTCAAAACCAAAAGAATGATCTTGGTTCATTTGCAAGGTAAACCATTCAACATCACAGTAATCCAAATCTATACCTCAACCACTAATGCCAAAAAAGCTGAAGTTGAACAGTTCTATGAACAACAACAAGTCCTAGAACTAAGAGCAAAAAGAGCTATCCTTTTCATTATAGGGGACTGAAATGCAAAAGTAGGAAGTCAACTGGGAGGTGGGAGGGGGGTTCATGTTTGGGAGTTCGTGTACACCCGTGGCAGATTCATGTCAATGTATGCCAAAACCAACAGTGTACTGTAAAGTAAAATAAAGTAAAATAGAAGCTCTTAAAAAAAAAAAAGTAGGAAGTCAAGAGATACCTGGAGTACCAAGGAAGTCTGAAGTACAACTGAAGAAGGGCAAAGGCTAACAGAGTTGTGCCAAGAGAATTCACTGGTCATAGCAAACACCCTCTTCTGGCAACACCAGAGACGACTCTACACATGGACATCCCCAGATGGTCAATATTGAAATCAGAATGACTGTATTTTTTGCAGCCAATGATGGAGAAGCTCTATACAGTCAGCAAAAACAAGACCTGGAACTGACTGCAGCTCAGATCATAAGCTCCTTATTGCAAAATTCAGACTTCAATTGAAGAAAGTAGGGAAAACCACTAGGCCATTCAGGTATGACCTAAATCAAATCTCTTATGATTATACAGTAGAAGTGACAAACAGATGCAAGGGATTAGATCTGATAGACAAGAGTGCCTGAGGAACTATGGATGGAGATTTGAAATACCATACAAGAGGTGGTGACCAAAATCATCCCCCAGGAAAAAGAAATGCAAGAAAGCAATATGCAAGAAAGCGTCCTGTCTTAGGAGGCCTTTCCAAAAACTGAGAAAAGAAGAGAAGTGAAAAGCAAAGGAAAAGTTAATGGATATACCCAAATGAATGCAGAATTCCAAAGAATAGCAAGGAGAAATAAGTCAACCTTCTTAAGCGAACAATGCAAAGAAATAAAACAATAAAATTGGAAAGACTATACATCTCTTCAAGAAAATCAGAGATACCAAGAGAACATTTCATGCAAAAATGGGCAAAACAAAGGACAGGAACAGGGCCTGACAGAGGCAGAAGAGATTAAGAAGTGGTGGCAAGAATACACAGAAGAATGGTACAAAAGAGGACTTAATATTCTGGATAATCACGATGGTGTGGAGACTCGCCTACAGACAGACATCCTGGAGTGTGAAGTCAAGTGGGCCTTAGGAAGTATTACTACAAACAAAGCTAGTGGAGGTGATGGAATTCTAACTGAATAGGCAGTCTTTGCTTCCTCCAAGCTGCTTAAAGTTCTGAACTACACTTTCCATGTTTGAGAGTTTTCTGTGATGTCTAGTATTTCTTGGTTATCTATCATTAAAAACGGAAGGCCAAAAAACTGACTGTGAGCTCTCAGCGTGTGAGGCTTTCTGACTAGGAGTCTCCTTCACTGGTGTGATCAGGGTGCCACCATTGAATTGGAGAGTCTCTGCTGTCAGCGTCTGCAGTTGGTTTCCTTTTCTTTAGGGCTAGTCCAATTCTGCTGAAAAAGATCCTCGAATCTCTTGCCTGGAGGGATAAAGTTCAGCTGCTGGCATTACTGTGAGCCACAGAAGGCAAGATGGCCAAGGGGGTCTCAACAGCTAGAATGTTCCCTTTATCCACCCTTCTCTGTACAGTGCCTTTGCTTTTAACAGCGCCCGTTGTCCTCTAGTCCAGATATCTTGTACCATATGGCACAGCTGGACATTAGGTGCTGATAGGAGTGTAAGTTAGTACAACCATCTTAGAAAAATGTGCTAAAGCTATGTAAGTGTATACCCTATTCCTTTCCCCAATATATACACCAAATAGAAATGAGAGCCTAGGTCTTCCTAAAACATTCACAGAAATATCACCACAGCCTTTATTCATAATAGTGAAAAAGTGGAAACAACCCAAATATCTATCACTGTGTAAGTTATGGTACATTCATGTAACAAACCACCACACTGCCATGGAAAACAATAAGTTTCTGATACATGCAACAACACAGATCTCAGAGACACCAGACTATAAACAGTATAGATTCATCTATAAAAAGCTCAAAGAAAAAGCTAATCTACGTTTAGAGATCAAAACAATGGCTGTTCCTGGGGTTAGGAGTACTGACCGGAAAGGAACATAGGAGAACTTTTAGAGGTGATGAAAATGTTCTATAATTGGATTTGGATGATGATTAGACAAGGTAACATGTAGCAGTTCACTAATCTGTATGCTTATGACTGTTTTAAGATACGCACACCTTAAAATGAGCCTTTATAAAATTGATTATATAAATGATTTGGTAATAATGAGGTTTAAAATCCCTACTAAATCCATCAAGATAAACAATTATCTTTCAAAGCCTAAAACACATGGTCCCAATGATCTCTAGAACTTGAGATAGTATTTTATGAGCATTTAATTGTTTCTTAAGTGGTGGGGGGGGTGGTAAGAAGTAACTCAGCGATGTAACATCCATTTCAAGAACAGTCAACACTGAAGTGCAATTTACCGAGAATTCAGAGCATACTTTTCATCCACATTAAATACTATCAGGACCACACCAGGTACTTACCCTTCTAACCTAACATCTGGTAAAGATCTGTTGAGTGCAATCATCTCACTTGCCATTAAATTGAACTGATTGATTTTAAACATCTCTTTCATCTTTTCTTGATCCTCTTTAGGAATGACGACTGGTTTCCCCATTTCTCCAGGACCTTCATGAGGCTTTTGTACTGGCTCTAGAACTAAGAATAAGGAGGAAATTTAACTAACGTTAATTTTATAGCAATTAATCCATGCTTCTGTTGAATAACATTTATGTTTAAACTATGCCCTCAACAACCAGAGCCACCTCTGAGCCCATCCTCTACCAATCTGGGACACAGCCTAGGGGCTGCCCTGTGTCCTGCCTCCACGCTGTGCCCTGACTCCAGACCTTCTCACCATGCACGCCTCACCTGAACCACTGCACGGCCCTGGCACTCCCATCTCGAACACTGCGGCCACCGTAACTTCTCTAAAGCACAGTCTTCACTGTGCTATTCCCGTCGTCTCCGGGAGTCTAATGTCTTTAACAAGAAATTTAAGTTTCCAAACCTCCCACCTGCTGGGCTCTCTGCTTCCCAGCCCCCAGATGCTCAGCCTCCCTGAAGCAGCACCTCCTGCTCTCCCCTCTGTGCCTCATGGCTACTTGCGTCAGGGCCTTTGCTCACACTGGCCTCCTCCTTGGCACCTCCCACCTCTACCTGTGCAACACCAAACCCACACCAGTACTTCAAGGCCCAGCTAAGACGGCTTCTCTCCTGAAGCTTTTCTGCATCTCTCTCAAGTGACGGCTGACTGCTTTTGACCACATCACTTCATCCAGGGCTCTATGTCTCTAATCAATTGTTGTTGTTTATATGCTCAGTCATGTCTGACTCCTTCCAACTCCATGGACTGTAGCCCGCCAGGCTCCTCTGTCCCTCAGATTTCCCAGGCAAGAATACTGGAGTGGGTTGCCATTCCTTTCTCCAGGGGATTGTCCCGACCCGGGGATCAAAACTGCATCTCCTGCACTGGCAGGAAGAGTCTCCATCACTGAGCCACCAGGAAAGTCCCTCTAATCAACAGCTTTCCCTAATTATGACACCCCACCTAGCTAGGTTATGATTTCTTTTTTAGCTGGAGTTTTCTGTTTATTCATGTATCTTCTGTGGATTTTAGCAGTGTTTAATAGGCATTTTATAACTACATGCTAAATTAATACATGAGTACAAGTGTTATTCAAAATAAATCAAAATGAAATCCCAGAATTAACAACAGTAGACATTATAATAAGCATTATGCAAGGTGGAACATCAAGAAATGTAATTCTAATCAGAAGTAATTCTGATTAACACAGAATTGTTCCTCAGTATCCACGAGGGCCTAGTTCCAAGACAACTGTCACCCTGCCCTGTGGATACCAAAATCCACAGATGTGCAAATCCTTTATATAAAAAGGTATGTGGTACAATCACCCCTCCGCATAATCCACAGATACGGAGGACTGGCTGTATTAGTAAAAAGAAAAATATTTCTGACCAGCAAATCCCAAATCTTGTTCCTAATTATGTACTTTTGAGATATTAAAAAGTGTTCCAAGAAAAATGTGTTCTAGAATATATTAAATGGGAAAAAATTGTGTTAAACTTCCCACCTAAAAGGGACGGATAGAGAATGAGGTGAGGCTAAGAATGGGATGAAACTGTTTATACATTACTTATTTTTTTAAGCTGAAAGTTTTACTCTCCTGCAGTGTGTTTTTAAGGCATTCCCCCAAAGTCTCTGGATGGAAATGTCTGAAGACATCGCGGCAGTAGATGAACCAGGAGTTCTCTTCAGACAGGCTTTGTCTGACCAAGAACAGCTCTTGTCAGCAAAGGTAGCCTACAGTATGACTGTCCAGAGCAGGTACGAAGCAACCTATCCATACCAGAGCTGCAGAATATTACTCATTATGCCTTCAACATAAAACATAAACAGAACATAAAATCTGTTTTAAAGAACTATCAAGGAAAAAATGGTGTATAATAATTGTCCCAATTCTCAGAGCATAGAAACTGTGATTTCAGGAAGGAAGTTAAAATATTAGGAAATAACTCGAAAAATCATAGGAAACTCCTGTAATACAATTTTAAAAAAACAAATCCTATCTAATGTTTGCCAAGTAAGCTCTTTAAATATAAGAATTTAAAAAAAATTCTCAGTGACAAAAATTTCAATGACAAATATAATAAAAACTATAAGTACAGAAACATAATCCTCATATAAACTTAAAAAGTAAAAAACCATAAATTATTAAACTCTCGGAGTCAACTCCTACCTAGTGTCTCTGAAAATAGAGAGCAATGAACAGATTTGGGGATTGGGACACCTGGGTCAGTCAGTACAGAGCACTGGAGTTCTGGAAGTCACACTTACCTTTTGTGCATGGCACAGACAAATAAAGAGTAGGTGGGAGACATCTAGTGGCCCTGGTTATAAATATCCTTCAGTTACCTGTGCCCTATTTTAGTATAAGATGTTGCTTTAAAGAAAAGTTAAAATGGAAACATTCTCACACTGCTCAGTTTTTAAATTTTTAATTAAGTTATACAGAACACCATCTATAACATATTTTTGCCTGGGGCAAGGTGAGGTGGAGTAGATTCTGAATGTAATCAAGTCCCTGGACCCACTTATCAATTCACAGGAAATACTACTGGGGACAGAGGACGTGACTTAAAAAAAAAAACGGAATGAAATCCTGACTGTGGAAAACTGGAGAAAAGAAAACAGTTTCTTCTTCTTCAGCGACAACCAACAAAGCGGGGTGGGGAGGGCAAAAAGAAAGAGGTACCACGTATCTATGCCACAAGACTAGCTTTGCACGACAGCTGCTGAAGACATGATGGGTATGTGGAAGTTGCTCAGTCATGTCTGACTCTTTGTGACTCCTTGGATTATACAATCCATGGAACTCTCCAGGCCAGAATACTGGTAACCTGTCTCCAGATGATGGGTATATGGGAAATCAATTTCTCTAATTTTCTTTGTTTCAAATTTTGCATGAGGATTGGGGGAGTATGAAGGAGCACTCAATAAATTACAGCAAGAACTAGTAAGACTAGTAAGTATAAACTTGATTGCTTATAGCCTAAAAGACTGTATGACCAGAAAATTAAAATCCTGCCCCATCATAGTGAACTCCAGCCTGGAAGTCTTAAAGAATTGGGCAAAACTGTACAACATACAAAATCTTCCTGGCTACAATACTTTACAAATCTGATCAGCTGGTACTTATTAACAACCTGAATATCTAGTGTAATACCCACATTACATACTTTAACCTACTGATACATGTGAGTTTTCAGAGCCACATTTAAAATGACCATTAATCAAAAGTCTTGTGACTACTACTTACAGAACCCACCACAATACCTGAATTTAAAATTATAATATCCCAAAGAATTAAAGGGGGACCAGTAAACTAACCCACTCCAGTACTCTTGCCTGGAAAATCCAATGGACGGAAGAGCCTGATAGACTGCAGTCCATGGGGTCGCTAAGAGTCGGACACGACCGAGCGACTTCACTTTCACTTTTATGCAAGCCACATTTAAAATGACCATTAATCAAAAGTCTTGTGACTACTACTTACAGAACCCACCACAATACCTGAATTTAAAATTATAATATCCCAAAGAATTAAAGGGGGACCAGTAAACTAACCCACTCCAGTACTCTTGCCTGGAAAATCCAATGGACGGAAGAGCCTGATAGACTGCAGTCCATGGGGTCGCTAAGAGTCGGACACGACCGAGCGACTTCACTTTCACTTTTATGCACTGGAGAAGGAAATGGCAACCCACTGCAGTATTCTTGCCTGGAGAATCCCAGGGACAGAGGAGCCTGTTGGGCTGCCGTCTATGGGGTCGCACAGAGTTGGACACAACTGAAGTGACTTAGCAGCAGAAGTAAACTAATTTTCTTTGGCAAAGATGCCAGAATAAAATGCGACTAGTTAATGAATATTTTTATTACTAACACACTTCCAAAAAGCAACTAACAAAAAAGATAGTAAGTATTAACTTCCCTTGTTTTCTACTTGAGGCTTCCCTGTTGGCTCAGAGGTTAAAGCGTCTGCCTCCAATGCGGGAGACCCAGGTTCTACTTACCACTCTTTCATGTAAATTAAAAAAGAGATCAGTGAAACTTGTTTGAAAGCAATGGAAATGGGTTTGGATATTATCATTTTCCTGAACTGAAAAAAATACTTTCTTTGGCATAAAATTTCTTTTTTTTGGCATAAAATTTCATATGTATATCATTTCTAAGAATAAAATCAGCTTTGACAAGGGGGTAACTAAGTGTTGTTCTCAAGTATTATGTGAAAACACAAGACTAACGTTTTATTGTATACTTCAGCTAAACTTCATCTACATGACAAGGTAGAGAAATTTCATTTCTTAGGAAATTTAATTATCAAAAAAAACTACAAGTCCACTCTGACTAGTGCCAAATGAGATTTACATGTACAAACCACATGACATGCCTTAGCTTTAACACATCTTACGGATTTCTACAGTATGTATTTTCTCATGGAAGTGGAATGAACCCTGGTGGCTCAGCCATAAAGGATCTGTCTGCAGTGCAGGAGGCCCAGATGTGACCAAGAATACCCCTGGTGAAGGGAATGGCGGCCCACTCCAGTGTTCTTACTTGGAGAATTCCACGGGCTACAGTGCATGTGGTCACAAAAAGCCTGACATGACTAACACCTCCACTTTTTCAAAGTTACAGGATATCCATTTGGGAAGATAAAAAGCTAAAAGCATTTCTCCCAAACAATTTTCTTAGGCGATCATAATTTTTCCTATTTTATGCACTATATTTCACTTACTCCAAAATATTTTCCCCATATTTTAATATCTCTGAAATTGGGACTTGGCTTACAATGATAATTGAAATGTTTCTGCTTTCTTAGTGTTATATAAAATAATAAGTATTATATAAACAAAGCAAATTATCTAATTTTTTAACATTAAAATATTATTGCATATAACAAAATTCATTGATAACTCTCTGCTACCTCAATACCTGTCAGTTTTAACCCTTATTTCAATTTTATATTCAATTCATTTGTAATGTGTACAAAGAAAACTCTAAATACAGTAAAAGTCTGTTAATAGTTTCTGAAAGCCTTTACTGACAATATTTTAAAGTTTTTAATCATCTAAAGTTTCTTCTATGAAATATGTTCTCAAAGTCTTCCTAATGTGACAACTGAAATAATTCTAGCATAAGCACGTAAGAACTTGAATAATCAGTATTTTAGTCATCTGAAAATCATGTACTGAGCTGGCATAAAGGATTAATTCCTACTTGAAAGTGTATCTGTAAAAATACTGAATGTTCTATGCAACATTCAAATTCATAAACTGAATGAGTTAATTCCAACAAAGCAGAGGATTTGCAAAAATACTCCTAAGACATAACTTGTACTAATTTTATTTTTCCAAGGGCAATTTTATCTAATTCTCTAGTGAAAGAAGAATCTTCCTATTCTCAGAGAGTCTGGTGTATAAAACACAAGCAAATATAAAACTATGAGAGAGAACTGCTCCAGAATATAAAATAAAACAAAATAAAATCAACCCTGTGTAATCACCAGACAAGCCTGCTGGTACCTGATGTAGGTAAGTAGCGAGTACATGTAAGACCTTAGGATAATCTGATGAACATTATCATAGGGATAATGAATCCATTCTGCTTAATTGCACACAACAGTATAAAGAGCAGAATTTGGTAAATTTTACCAAATCAGCGCTGTAAAGCAGTTCAAAAAGGAGGTCCTTACAATACTGAGACAACTGCTCTAGAGTGTCATATCTGCTCATTGTTTGTTTTAATTTGGTTTTTCAAATGCCACAGAGAATGAAGATACTGAAGACCTTATGTGTTCTAACAGAAGAGACTTATATTCTTCCAGGTCACTGACTGTACCTACTAATTCCACTAAGAAGGTCTACATCCTTCATGCCATCGCCTGTCAACCCTCTCCCAGCTACTTTAGTGAAAGGTATCTTCATCGGCACCACAATCTCTCAGCAGCCATATATTGAGAGCAGTAACCTTAGGGTTCCTACATTATTTGGGGCCTCCTAGTGCCCACTGCACTGAAACGTCCCATCAGAGCAGATTTTCCAAAAGGTTCCTGCTTGGCAGCCACTGTCCCCCTTCCTTAGTCATTGTTCCCCTTCCCCATTCTTTCCCTTCAATCCTTTGAAACAGAGTTTGAAAAATGGATGCTTTAGGGCCCCATCTAGAATCACTTGCCTCTCATAAGTCTCTCCCCTCAGCTATTAACTCACCTCCTGGCATCATACTGCTCAGCCTTCTCTCATCCTGCCGCTGCTGACCTCTTTCTCAGTTATCCACACCATCTTACTATTTCCACATAGTAAACATCAAGTTTCCTCAACACAGAGGTCCCATTCACCAGACTTAAACCTGACTCTCCCACAAGGCCCACTAAGCTCACAACCCTCACTCACCTTCATTCTCCTTTTCTCAGGACACGCTGTTGTCTCTCACGGCTCCACACTGCACTCTCAGACCATATCTCCTTTACTCTGTACTTCTATACTTTGCATAAAAGCTGCTCCTCTTCTCTGATGCTCATGCCACGAGTGGTTTTCAGAAGTGTACTAACCTTAGAATCCTCTTCAAGGATAAATGTTTTTGTATGGTTTTGATACCCCACTATCTCCTCTGCCGAGAATTTGTTCTTTCTAGTATTACTTCATTCCTTTATATTTTAAACCTCTTCAAAATACATAAAAAATACGTCTGTACACAGAAAACCAACTTTAGCTCTATTCCTTTCTTCTATTGTATTCTTCCTGTGTGTCAAAGCTTCCTAAAAGGATAAGCTACACACCAGTAAATATCAAGTCCACTGGTATTGAAATGGCACTTTCTGGGGGTAACAAGAAACCCCATTAGGAAACGTATCACAACCACTTTTTCATCTCAGGTGAAATCCCTGAACATCCAGCCATCATGCCTGGTTTTCCATGACCCTACTCCCTCTGGCTTTTCCACTGCCCCTGACTTCCAGAAGCCTTCTCTCCCCTTGCTGACCCTCCGGGATCCTCTCCAACTCTGCCTGTCTCTCCCGCACACTCTGGAGCCCACAGCGCCACCCCCGTGCTCCACCCCAGCCACTCTGCTGCAGAACGTGCCCCCCCAGCCCCCAGCACCTTCACATGAAATGCTCCAAACACAACTCGTCCTTCTGCCTTTGCACTGGAGCCGCTCTGCCTCTGGGGCCCCTCTGCCTCTGGGCGGCCCCTCCTCGTATCAATTTACCCAAAGACGGGGACCTGAGAGCCATGGGAGACTTTTCACTTGCCCTCATCTACATTCAGTGACTCTCCCTGCTATGTGATGTCCACTATCTAAAGACTTCCCATGTATTACTGTGTGCCCCGTTTTAGTGTGGGCCCCAAGAACTTCTCCAAACTTTCCCAGCAGTCTCACAACCAGTCTCAGATGTCTCACTCGCTCCCACTTCATCAGCCAAGTGGCCACTCTGTTCTAAAAGTCAGGACCCCATCAGGTTACTTGTTCCCTTCTTTGCAATCCTTCGATGGCATGCCTTGCCTATAGGATGAAGTGCAAAACCCTCAGCATGTTATAGAATGCCTTCTGCGACATGGTCTCTGTTGACCTCCCAGCCTTGGCTGTGCTCTCTCCTCACGCTTTCCTATCCATCAACTCTGTTCTCTCATGTGCTTATCTTGTGCGTGCTTTTCTCCTTTGCTTGGGATGTATTCCCTTCATCTGTCAAGCCTAACAAACACCCATGCACCCTGATACTTTAGCCTGAGTGTTACTTCCCTGCAGCACCTTCTCAGAGTCCTCAGGTGTTCCTTCCTCCCACACACCTCTAGTGTGCTATCTACCATATCACTGAAAGTCACTCAGTCGTGTCTGACTCTTTGTGATCCCATGGACTATACAGTCCATGGAATTCTCCAGGCCAGAATACAAGTGGAGAGCCTTTCCCTCCTCCAGGGGATCTTCCCAACCCACGGATTGCAACCCACGGAAGTCTTCTGCACTGCAGGTGGATTCTTTACCAGCTGAGCCANCTCAGTCGTGTCTGACTCTTTGTGATCCCATGGACTATACAGTCCATGGAATTCTCCAGGCCAGAATACAAGTGGAGAGCCTTTCCCTCCTCCAGGGGATCTTCCCAACCCACGGATTGCAACCCACGGAAGTCTTCTGCACTGCAGGTGGATTCTTTACCAGCTGAGCCACTAGGGAAGCCCAAGAATACTGGAGCGGGTAGCCTATCCCTTCTCCAGAGACTCTTCCCGACCCAGGAATTGAACTGGGGTCTTCTGCACTGCAGGTAGATTCTTTACCAACTGAGCTATCAGGGAAGCTATCCTATCACTACTTGTCTATTATTCTTCTGCTATTGGATTGGGAGTTCCCCAGAGGGAGAAACTATTTTGTACTGTTGAAATGTGTATCACTAGCATGTAGCACAATGCCCAGGACATAGCACTTTACAAAACATTCAAAACATTACAAAACATTGAAAACCAAGTGTGTCTTCACCCACTACAGAGATCCTGGTCTGTCTTATGACTGTGCCTTTGCATTTAAGATAGAATACCATGAGTTCCCACTATAAATGGCAATGGGTTAGGGTGGAATGAGGGAAAAGCTAATCTGTTCCATTTGGGAATCTCCTAGTTTTTTAACGGTGAATAGCAATACCTGCCCTCTCATTTAAATGTAAACAGAGTTACAGCTCTAACACCAGTTAAGGAGGCCGGGTCTTGTCACACAACAAACTTACTAAGCAGCAGGTCCTTAAAGGAAACCAGGAAAGTCAAGATAGGCTGACCCTGTATAAAAGTGTATCATATTAAAATTATGGGGAAGATAAAAATTAGAAAGTTAGGGGTTAGCCTAGGTATTACTAAAGTTCAGTGTTAGCAACTGAGACTAATTTTAGGCAAATTTCCCATAAAATAAACAGAATTGGTTACATAATCCCATCTATAAAAATTATAGTACGTAGGCAAGGAAGTTTTAGATTATAAATTTTAAAAGACCAGGTACCCTCATTATAAAAGTGTAAGATACTTAAATATGGCTGTATATTCAAATAAAACATTTACATATAATTCCTAAAAATAGAATTATTGTTTAGCCAGATATTCTATAACTAACCAGACAGAGTGCATGGCCCAGAATAGCTAAATTACTGACTCACAATGCAAAGTCATTTTCATTTTGATTAAAAATAAGTAAATAAAAGGAGGCATTTGTTTTTTGGTTTAAACACAGAGTCTAAAACGGATTTTTTTCAGCTGTCTCCTTCCTTTTCCACGCCAGAGACTGCAGTGTTCTCAACACAGCACTGATTTTATAGCCTGATCTTTTCATAAGCTCTCCTTAAAAGTGCTAACTGTAGCTACTGACAGCATCAACAAAATGAACTCACCAGACCACATCTACCTAAAATAACTTCTTCCCTTAGGACTGAGATAGGAGGGCTAGAGAACTCTCTCTCTCATGCCTGATAATGCAATTGTAACGCTCCACTCAGCATTATGACATTAGGCTAATCTCCTGTGCAGTTTTGGTAGTCCCAGCTATGCGATTCCCTACATTATTTGGTAATACGACTTCCAGAAAATTAACTACGTTTAACACTGAACACTGGAGAAGGCTATGGCACCCCACTCCAGTACTCCTGCCTGGAAAATCCCATGGATGGAGGAGTATGGTGGGCTGCAGTCCACGGGGTCGCTAAGAGTCGGACACGACTGAGCGACTTCCCTTTCACTTTTCACTTTCATGCATTGGAGAAGGAAAGGGCAACCCACTGCAGTGTTCTTGCCTGGAGAATCCCAGGGACGGGGGAGCCTGGTGGGCTTCCGTCTACGGGGTCACACAGAGTTGGATACGACTGAAGCGACTTAGCAGCAGCAGCAGCATACATAACACTTTAATACTGTTAGAAGAACCCACTGGAGAACTGATAGAAATATGATCATCATACACAGAAAGCCAGGCATTACTATTAATCTATGGAAATGTTAAAATTCTATAGTTCCCAAATTAGTTATTACAAACAAGTAACACATGTATCAAAGCAGGCCCATTATTATAAAATGTCACTCACCATCCCCAGCAGGAAGTCCTCTCTCTTTCTTTTCATCACATTTGTTGCATTCACTGAAGTAAAGCAGCAGGAACATATCCAAGAGTACCCAAATCAAGGAGGTGGCTAGAACCACCTTGCAGTATGCAAATTTTCTCATGGCACTTTAAGTCAAATGCAAAATTTTAAAATATATATATATAAATATACAAAGATCATGAAAATTATTCCAATCCAGTTTCATCAGAAATCACTTTCATAACCTACAGACAGAAAAAGAAAAAAGATTAACTAAAAAAATTCAGAACCTAAAGCGCAATCGAAAGATTAACTTAATATGCATATGAAATTTTACTATGAAGAATAAGTTTTAAATCAGACTTCAAAAAAACTTGTAAAATATATAAAAACTGATAGTATCAAAAACATGCAAATAACTCCTACAAATCAATATACACAATAAAATAGAAAAATGGGTAAATGATGCAAACAAGCACTTTGCAGAAAGGAAACCAGAAGAGCCAATAAACAAGTGAAAATGGGCTCGATTCACAATTAAGAAAATGCAAATTAAAACAGTGAGCGACTATCGCATATCCATTAAACACGTGGGGCTTAACTGCCTTCTATTCAACTGCTATGTTAAACGCTCAAGTAAAAGCTAAGCCATTAACTGCCACAGGGGTTTAAGAAATCAGTACTTCCCAATCCATTTCAAACACTCCCATTCAGTTCCATGGTCCAAGATTTATATGAGCGCTCCCGGTCGCTGTACGACATCAGTTTAACTAGAGTGATTCTTATCCCTCTGTTCCACTGAATCCCATTCTAAAAATGCTAGTCACCAGCCATTCAGAAACAGACTCATGGAAAGCGCAGAAGAAAAGAGCATCAAGAGATCTGAGGCCTGGACTTGGCTCTGACAGTAACTGCATAGACTTCCCCGAACTTTTGCTTCTATGTGCCCCACCCCCCACCCCAATCTGTTACAACATCTTGAGAAAACGACAGGAAGGATGGTCACCAAATCTGGGACGGCTAGATCGGAAGCACTCCTGGCACGCTGGCACTCGTCTGGGGGCGCACTGGAGCAGTCCCAGGGACCTCAGATGAGGAGTGATCGCATGGAGCCATGGGCACCAAGGCTCAAAGGCGCGTGTCAGTGCTGACCGGGAGACGGAAGAATCAAGCGCACTTGGGGTGGATGGAGGAAACACTGGGCACAGGCGCCCCCCACTGAAAGCCAATGTGCAGATGCTCTGAAGGGCTGGGATGCTACCAGGGGTGCCCAGGATTCTTACAAGGGCAGTTTATGTAGCATGAACCCGGGACAGACCAGAGAGTTTATCTGTGAAAAAGATAACAGTTCTCTCCTATCTTACAAAGAGGCTAGCCAGCAACCTGAAAAGCACTCCCAAAATACTAGGTGACACTTGTAACTGTGAAGTAGTATTTCTGCTCACCTCTCTGGGGACTATGATCTCTTGCCTACTGGTCTCCTTCCATCAAACCAACACTCCCCACTTGTACCCTGAGAACAGGGGTGCCACTGTCGGATTCTTGCCTCAAGTCCCTCACGTGGGGTGAGCAACCACTACTAACTCTAGTGACTGGGGAGAGGGGCAGGGCCAAAAGGACAACAACGCACAGTGTCATGGAACAACAGACCTCTCCAGAGAAGCCGACCTGCCGTGTATTTCAAGCCTCTTCACCTCCAAGGCTACCTCTCTTGGTCACCGGCAAGGCAAGCAGTCTAGCTGCTGGTGCGCTATCCGGGATGCAAACGCGGCTCTGTGTTCTCTAAACCTGCTGATTGTTATTTCTTCCAGAGCTTACAGCCCAGAACACTTTAATGTGAGTCTTCATAACTCTGTACCCATCCCTGTTTAATTTTTCCAAGGCAGCACAATTAGATTCTAAAATTGAAGAAGAAACACAGTGGGTGTGTGTGTATTTGGAAGGAGAGCGGTACAGAGAATGCAGGAGGTGCAGGAAGAAAGGAGAATAAAGAAGAGGCAAAAACCTCTGAAACCTTGGGCCAGAGATTCCTCAGATACCAACAATAAAATGCACAAATTAAAAAAAAAAAAAAGACTGGATGTTGGACTTAATAAAATCTGCTCTTCAAAAGACAGTTAAATAAAAAAAAAGTCACATGGGGAGAAAATATTTACAAATGACTCATCTGATAAATTACTTGTACCCAGACCACATAAAAAGCTCTTCAAATACAGTGTTTAAAAACCCTAATCCAAAATAATGGGTGAAGAGTTTGAACTGTCACTTCACCGGAACAGCACTTCAGGTGATAAACTAGTACAAGAAAGATTTTCAACATTGTTAGCTATTGTGTGTGTGCGCTCAGTCAGATCTGACTCTGCAATCCAGGGACTGTGGCCTGCCAGGCAAAAATACTGGAACGGGTTACCATTTCCTTCTCCAGGGGATCTTCCCGATCCAAGGATTAAACCCATGTCTCTTGTGTCTCCTGCACTGGCAGATGGATTCTTTACCGCTAATGCCACCTAACAGGGAACCGCAAATTAAAAACACAATGAAACACCACTATGCACCAATATAAACAGCTAAAGGAAAAAAGAAAACAACCAAATGCTAGCAAGAACTGCTGTAACTGGACCACAAACACACTGCCAGTGGAATGCGAAATGGTACGCTCTCTCCGGAAAACAAAGTTTTTCTCCCGTAAGAATCTTACATAAGAGAAAGGATAATGTACGTCTACACAAAGACTAGTACACAACCTTTATATCAACTTAATCATAACCATCAAAATCTGGAAACAATCCACACGTCTACCACCTGGTGAATGGATAAACACATTGTGGTACTTTAAACAGTGAAGGACTTCCACCCAGAATCCAGCAATCAAAAAGAACTCTCGATGTGCATGCAATAGCACCAATGAATCTCATAAGCCTTATGCTAAGTGAAAGTGGTCAGTAACAAACGGCTGCATTTTGTATACTATATAATGCCACTGATATGAGATAGAAATCAGATCAGCCATTGCCAGGGGCTTGGAAGAGTAAGGGACTGCCCTCAAAGGACAGTGACAACTTGTGGTAACGGGAAGCTCTCTACTCCCAGCTTGTGGTGGTGGTCATACAACTGTGTCCATTTGTCCAAACGGGTATGACTACACTTAGAGGGTGAGTTATACTGTAGATAATAAATTCAACCTCAACAACCTTAAAAATAGGTAAATACGGAAGAGGTGAGGACCCTTCAAAGAAACAATTTAAATTTTAGGAGGATAACTGTTGTATATTTCTTCAAGTACCTTAAACACTATTACCAATAGGCTAAGTACCCTCCCAGTCATTCAGAATAAATCAGCGGTATGTCATGTCTTTTTTTTTTAAAGGAATTGTATTATATCTACATATTCTCAGAACTTTTGGAATGAGTTCTGGGTACATGGTTATAGTATTACAGAACCAAATAAAAACTTTAATACTATCTATTTTTATTTTTGCCAGCGCTAGGCCTTTGTTGCTTTTCGCAGGCTTTCTCTAGCTAGGATGAGCGGGGGCTACTCTGCGGCGCCTGGGCTTCTCCCTGCGGGGACCTCTCTTGCTGCAGCGCGTGGGCTCAGTAGTCGCAGTGCACGGGCTGAGTTGCTCCAAGGTATGTGGAGTCTTCTGGACCAGGGATCAAGTCCATGTCCCCTGCATTGACAGGCAGATTCTTATCCACTACACCACCAGGGAAGTCCAGGTATATCATGTTTTAAAGCAACTGTAACATCTATTTTGACTCAAATATTTTAACGTCTTAAATGTCCCTACAGGAGGAAAAGACTGAAATGTTTGTGACCATAAAGAGGAAGCATGAGAGATCTCTGTGGTAAGGCTGCTGAGATTTTTTTTAAATTAAACTAATATGCTCAACAGACATTCTAACCTCTCTTTCCACCACAACCACCAAGTACACTGTCTTAGACAACCAATGTCTTAATGATCACTTCAAAAAAGGCCTGATATCCACAAAGCTGTGTCACAATGCCACATACTGTTTTACACATTACTATTCCTCAAAGAAGAGAGAAAACAGACACAGGCTGAGGTGCTTCCTGGCTGATGATTCTGACTCTTGCTCTGCCCACCCTACCCCAAGGGCTTCTGGTAACAGACCTAGTCCCAAGGGCACAGGACAGCCAAATGGCCTGGCCAGGCCAACCACAGGCCCTCAGCCCTTCACTTCCCGAGTCACAGAGCTGGAAGCCCGTGCTAACCTAGTGCTGCGGTCAGCTACACTGCCCGCCATGGGGAGAGAGCCGGCCTGCAGTCCAGGAGGGCGAGCCCAAACAGAGGCACGCAGGACGAGAGGAAGAGGGTCCCGTAGCGACTGAGTCCCTGTCTCTTCTGGCTTTCGTGACCACTCAGGAATCCTCCTAATAATCCCCTTTTCTGCTTATGAGAGTCTGAACGGGGTTCCTGACACACACCAGGGATGTGGAAGCGGGGGCGGGGGGCGGGGGGGGAGAGACAGAGGGAACCTAAAGTCAGACAGGCTCTGGTCCACTTCTGAAGTTCCTCTCTACTAGTCAGAACAATTATACATTAGGAGGCACACTATGCTACTTGAAAGGACACGGAATTGCTTAGAAGTGGAGAAATCTGAGACTGCTTTTCTTCTAACACTACATTCCTCAAGCCCATTCATGCTGCACGTAGTTGTAGTCAGTTCCTTTCCACCACTGTATAATACTCAATCGGCTTATATTAATGTAATCATACACTATGGGACTAATCATAGTTTATCCCTTTCATGCTTAATAGGCATGGGGTTATTTCTAGGTTTATGCATGTTTCCTGGTACACATGTGCCAGGGGTCAGCAAACTTCTGCAAAGGGCCAAACACTAAACATTTTAGGCTTTGCGGGACATAAGATCTCTGTGGCAACCACCTGAATCTGGGGTTGTATCAAAAAAGCAGTCGTGATATGTAACCAAGTAAGTGTGACAGTATTCCAATAAAACGAAGCTTATTTATGGACATTAAATTTGAATGTCATGTAATTTTAAAATTATAAATTATGAAATTATTTCTTAACCATTTAAAGATGTTAAAAATCTTTCTTAATTCATGAATTGTCACAACCCTGATCTAAAGTACATACCTAGGGATATCAGGTCATGAGACTACACATATTTTCAATATGACAACATATGGCAAACTTGCTTTCCCAGATGTCTAAAGCAAAATGAGAGCTCTGGAAGTGTTATGTCCTTGGCAACACTTACTGATGTCAAACTATTTAATTTTTTGACAATCCGGTAAGTGTGTAATTTGAGTTTCCCCACCATCTCTGACATTTCCATTTCCTCTTCCTAATATACCCACTGAAGTTTATTCTATTGGGTGAAGGTGTTTTGTCTTTTTCCTGTTAGTCTGTGAAGATCTTTATACAGTCTAGATTCTAATCCATGTTAGTTACATGAACTACCAGTATCTTTTCCCAGTTTATAGCTTATATTCTTAATAAGAGGTATCTTTTGTAGTTCATATTTTCTATGTCTTAAGAAGTTTTTCTCTACCTTCAGTTCAGTACAGTTCAGTCGCTCAGTTGTGTCCGACTCTTTGCGACCCCATGAATCGCAGCACGCCAGGCCTCCCTGTCCATCACCAACTCCCAGAGTTCACGCAGACTCACGTCCATCGAGTCCGTGATGCCACCCAGCCATCTCACCCTCTGTCGTCCCCTCTCCTCCTGCCCCCGATCCCTCCCAGCATCAGGGTCTGAGTTTTGTCTTTGCTTTGGCTTCATCCCTTCATCTTTCTGGAGTTATTTCTCCACTGATCTCCAGTAGCATACTGGGTACCTACTGATCTGGGGAGTTTCTCTATCTAGAGATCATTAAAAATATTTTAATGTCTAGAAGTTTTAAAGTTTTACCTTTCCAGTGTAAAATTCAGTATTATTTCCTTTCATATGGATAAACAATTGTCTCAGTACTGTTTATGGAAAGTTAAATCTCTCCCTAAAAGTGTGCAATACCAATTGTGTCATAAGTCATGTTTCTGAGGTTCTACATTCTGTTCCATTGGTCTGCTTATCCCTACACCACACAGCGTCTTAACTATAGCTTTACAACAATTCTTGTTACCCAGTAAAGCAAATATTCTCACCTTTTACTAGTTTAGGAGTATCTTGGCTACTTCTGACCCACTGGTCTTCCTTAGCTATGCTGACCATTTAATTACTTAAAATGACATTCCATCTATTGCAAAAGAAATCCAGTAGTTACAAATGCTTACATGTCTATGGTGGAACATTTTTACTGTTCTGAGAAAATAAACCAATTAAAAATTCATAGAAGTCATAAAAAAAAAGAAGTTGGTGATGAGAAGAGGAATTAAACTCAAGAAGTCAGAAGAAAAGTTCTAAAAATGTTCTTCAAAGTGACATTATGAAAATAAAGCTATAGTATCTAACCTTTATGTCTACTACTTTGTTATTCCTTTAAAACAAAACAAAACAAACCCAGTATTTTAGAGTCCCAGTCATTCCATGCTGCTTGGATATTTACTGAGTCTTGGCCAACTCTGTTCTTGATACCATGTCAGACACTGTAGATGGTAGGAGCATGAAGGCAATGAGCCACACCATGGAAACTGTTATCACACTATTAAGTACCAGGGTAAGAGACACGCCATTCACATTACAAAAGAGAAACACCAACTCAGGAAACCTGGCAGGAAAAAGACACCCAGATAGGGAAGTTTCTAAACAGGTTTTATCAGTGTAAGACACTACACTTTGTTGCAACAAGGTTTTCTTTACATTTTTTCTACAGATGTTTTGTTTCTCTCTCTCCTTTAGCTAAAATCCTTTAAGAGCTTCCTGATGTCCTGCCATTTTGTTCTGAAGATCACCATTTGTAGGACTCACACCTGAGAGTTCTCACTAAAGAAATTCCATGATCAAATAAGTTAGGGAAATGTTACTTCCTTGATTTGCTCGGAGAGATTCAGTCTGTATATTACTGCACCAGAGGTTCTATGAAGCCCTGCACTGAGGCAAGCTGTGTGATTCTGTTAACTCAGAACTTCTCAGATTCAAGCATGGAATCTTCCTTAACTACTGTGTCTTCCTTTTTTGCATAACACAAAGCAGTTTTCAAACAGCAATAAATAAACTAGTGAAGACTGGCTTCAAATCCTGGAAGCAGGTAACTTTTAAGCTATGAGTTATTTTCTTTCTGTAAAGCTGCAAACTGAGTAAAAAAAAAAGAAATCCCACTGTGTTTAAAAGCCTCTCATGAGGCTGACTTTCATAGAGAGAAGGTCATGTGCAATTTTATAATATTTTAATTTAATTAATAAAATTAATATTGTTAATTGTGTGATATTTTGATTTAACATAACATATACCTGTATATAGTACAAATGAAAAGTTAAAGTGTTAGTCACTCAGTCATGTCTGACTCTTTGCAACCCCATGGACTGCAGCCCACTAGGCTCCTCGGTCCATGTAATTCTCCAGGCAAGAATACTAGAGTGAGTTGCCATTCCCTTCTCCAGGGGATCTTCCCAACCCAGGGTTTGAACCTAGGTCTCCTGCATTGCAGGCAGATTCTTTACTGTCTAAGCCACCAGGGTTTGTGGACAAAATGGGAAATCCAAAAGTCACCATTATATATAAATCCCTAAAAGAAAAGAATCTAGAAGCTTCCCTTTAGGTAAGTGATATTTGTCAACTATTTCTACTATCAGTTATTTTTTTTCAAGTGTGGAGTATCATATTCTACAGAATATATCATTAAATTTTGTATTCAGCAAATGCAACATTTTTTCACGTGGAAGTCTGTGAGGAAAGAGTTAACACAGCAGGTGTGTTCTACTCTGTCCATGCCAAGCCCAGGGGGATGCCTAGGGCCATGGCAATGACCCCTGGCCAAATGCTGAGAAGAAACTCCTGGAATGTTCATGGTTATTTGTTAAGGATGTTAGAGGTGGTGAGTCAGGATGTACCAGGCTGTCAGCATTGTTTAAAGAAATCATCGAGATTTATGACGTGCACCTGGTGTCTGGTCTGAGCCCAAGTCTCAGCTGCCAAAGCTGGCCACATGGCAGGAATACGCCTACGTGACCAGCTGGCTACCAACAGGAGCTCCAGGCTGACACTCGGGCGCTTCCCTGAGCAGACACATCTTGTACATGCCTCTATCATTCACAGCTGGAGGGGAACTCATGTTCCTGTGATCCTTACGGAGGGGAGACTCAGAAGTCCACACCTGATCTCGTCAACCTTCACCTGCTTCTATCTTTTTTCTGCTGTTCTTGCACTGTATCTTTGGCTGTAATAAAAATGCAGCCGTGAGTACAACACTATGTTGAGCTGTGTCAATCTTTCCAGCAAATCAAACTAGTGGGCAGTCACAGGGCCCCCAAAACACCACCATAATACCTACTTCTCTCATTCCTTTTCAGAAGCTGCATGATCATAAGGACGATATCCTTGAATGAATAAATCAGCGTACAGCATAAAAGCTAAGACACAGGCCTGAGATTACTGTCTTTAGAAAGGTCTGGTTGCAGCGTTAGCCCTTGGCTGGTGTTTGGGAACTTGAGTGATACACAGTTTCCTAGACTGATATAAATCTTACCTTAAATGATAAGTGGGCCTCACTGTGCTGAAACTGCCTGTACAAACAATATGATTTATGCAAAACATCTCTTTTCCTTCTGGGAGCCTGAAATTTTGGTACATGCTAGGCAGAAGGTGCCTCCATTACCAGGTCCGATAAAAACACTGGCATTCAGTCTAATGAGTTTTCCTGGTTGACAACACTTCAAACGTGTTGTCAAAATTCACTGCTAAAGGAATTAAGCTTACCTGGAGGAATTAAGCTTATTCCACGGGGAGAGTACTCTAGGAAGATAGTAACTGCTTTCCTCCAGATTTCACTTCTTCCCTTTGCTAACACTGCTTTGTATCCTTTTGCTGTAATAAATCTTAGCTATTATTCAGAGATCATATGCTGAATGATATGAATCCTCCTAGGCAATCACTAAACCTGGGGGTGGTCTTGGGAACAGCCAACACAATCAGCATTTTAAAACAGAAGTGACGATCTATTAGGCCAAATGCTAAAATTCACATTTCAATCCCAGAACGTATTAATATCAGTAATGTGCTCCTAGCAATTTTACTTTATTTGCATAAACCTGGGCCTCTTTATTCCTTGAATGAGAAAAACATACCCACGTCACAGTCCCTGAATTAACTGCAGTAATGCACAACACACTCAAAGTAAACACTCGGTAAATATTAAATAGTAATTCTAAAGGCTCTTTCTTAGATGAAACAAAAAAATCAGGAACATTTTACATTTGTACGGATGCACTTGGAGTCCTGCAAAGAGAAGCTCAGAGACAAACTTGAACCCTTGATCTTCCTAACACTGGCGCCATGAGTGCTTTCCAGTCCACACGTCAGGATTACTGGTTGAACACAAGCAGGTTAAACCCTATATAATATGTATCTTTCTATTTCTAAATGTGGTCTACATTGCTTTCATGAATGAGAAGTGAATGTGCTAATTAATTAGTACCACACGTGGCTATGCTTGATGGTTATGTTTCTCAAATTACTGTGCTAGGATTTTAGTACAAGCCACTCACTTTCTGGCATGTATATGAGGCATCAAGTCCAGCCAGGGTAAATCTGAACCTGTGCCACTGTAAGAGCAAATCCCAATGTAAAGAGAAGTCCAACCCTGAAGTCATTTACGCCCAGTGATCAACTTACCCCAAAGTGGCTTTTCAAATGAATTCACATCCCAAATCCACATGTCCCACATCTCCTGCTGAAAAATAAATTTCCTAAAATCAGTTTATTACAGAATAACTCTATCCTCCCCGCTTTACTTCAGCCACCCTATTCCACTGGACTAAGTGCCAGCCACTTCACCTGAGGATGAGGAGCAGATCTTACTCAGCTACTTCCCCCATGCTGAGCACAACACCTGGCACAAAATGTGTGTTCAGTTAATGTTTATTACGTGAATAAGTGAGTCAATGAATACAGTATTTCTGAGATCCAACACCAAGCTCAGTGGAAATATTGTAAAAAGTATCTTTCCTCTTCTTGGAAATCTACGAGGATATTAACTCCCCTGGTGGGAAGGTCAAGGACTCACGGATAGTACTGTTCCATATCCCACCCCCACCCCGTTTTTCACGGCATTAGACCTCTAACTGGATTCAAGTGATCATTCTCTGCCAGACTACCTATTCTTGACTGGTCCCAGCCAACTGTGACTGTTCCACTCCTCTTGCCAGTGTAAATAGCCACATCTCAACCAGCAGGATCTGAAGGTAAATCTGTTGGGAAGCATTCAGGAAAAGTCACGCTCCCTCAGAGACAAGCGGAAGGAGACACTGCTCTGCCTTTGGGACACGCTGAGAAGGGCTGCAGCCGTCTTGGGGGCACGTGGGGAGCCCACACCAACACGCTAAGGACAACGAGGTGAAAACAGAAAGCAAAGGGACCCTGACTGTCCCCAGGGGCCACTAAAAGACTGATCCTGAAACTGCATAGGGCCGGACTTCTTGTTACCAAAGGGATAAAGCTCTGTTTAACTGGGTATTCTGCAATACTACAGTCAAAAGCACGCCAATACATCACTATGTAACCTATAACTATTGACTTAGGTATAATTATTGATTTAGGTAACCTGTGAAGAAAAAAACGAAATGTAAACCAGTGGAGGATCCAAATTAGGGAATCTACTTTTAAAGGAGATTCCATAGAAGGAGAATTTCAATATAAATGTAACAGCTGCAAGATAGACCCCGGTATGTTAAATGCCCATTCTTAACAATCCTTAAGCCTATCAGACAATCACATATCCCTAATTCATTCAGACTTTAATAAATAACAAGGATGTACAAGACACAACACTGAGTAGTTTGATGTACATAAACATAAAAAGGGCTGTTTCTGCCTTCAATGAGCCTGCAGTTCAGAAGGACAGATACTGTAAGTTTGTATGACACTTTACAAAATGCTTTTCTATTTCTGCAACAGGTGCCAAATTACAAGGAGCTACAGCGCATCAAGGAGGGAAAATGGTGAAGGAGAACAACTGGGGAATTGGTCTGAGTTAGGGAAAGGCAAAAGGATATTTCAGGTGGACAAAACAATATGAGTTAAAATAGGGAGACAGAAAAATCAAGGGACTTCTGGGGACAATGAACAGAAAAATGGGGAGATGTGGTTATGTGTTTGGAAAAGGGAAATCTCATTCTACTTGAGACATCAAGTAGACAGATAAAGCTCAGATAAAGGAAATACACTGCCACCACCAGCAACGGAAAAACCAGATGCTGGGGAGGAGTTTCTGGCAAGTAACAGATCCAGGAGAAACCTTCTCCAGCCCAGAAGCCCACCTTGTCTCCTGGCCACAGAGCCCCCAAAGTTTCCAAGGGGAGTTTTGTTTCACATTTTGCCAGAACATCCATCTTAGCCCTGAGTTCCACAATGCTGCCCTCTTCCTTTCAAATCATCACTCTCTCACTCTATTGTTTCCTTTACTGCCTTCTGTGCAAGAAGTCTTCATTTTCTGTGTCTAACTTCTCAAATTCTCAACCCAACGTGGTATGGCTTCACTTCAATGAAACTTTTTTTTAATCAAATCACTCTAATGTTCTAACTACCAAGACAAGTTGCTTTCTTATATTCATCCTACCTGATGTCTCAGCCTCTTAAATTATTAATATCTGGGGAACAGACAAGCTGTAAATAGAACGGAACCTTCTTCTTGTCTTGGTTCCAGGGTCACTCCTTTCTCTCCTACTTTTCTCAACATGCTTTGCAGCCTTCTCTGGCCCACCCCACTCTGCCCTGGATGTGGCTGCAGGCTGACACTACGCAGGTCCCTGGAGAACCCACCAGAGGTAAAGTGTCCCCCACCGTATGCTGATGGCTCCCACATCTCTAACTTCTGTGACTCTCTGGTTTGAATGCAAGTTCCTCCAGCATGGGAATCAAGTTTTTCACATTTAAGCTCTAAAAATCTTAGGAAATGTCTGAGGACAACAGAAACTCACATACAAAATGGCATTTGCACTCCTAAGTCACTCTTTATTTCATCCTACTGCTTTCCTTTCCATTCTAGCACCAAACACCAACTTACACTGTGATATATGTATTACTTATCTTGCCAGCCTCACGAGGGCAGAGACCTTATTTTAATGCTACTACTACAGCACCTGGAATAGTACTTGGCACATGGCAGAAGTTAATAATTATTTGGTTAAATGAACAAAACTACCAGAAAGCAACAGCATGTAAGAAGGAATAAAGGTACCTAAAATGAAAGCATTTTAAGGGTGCTGTGTTTAGGTTTAGGGCAGAGAGATTTGATTAAT
Source organism: Oreotragus oreotragus (assembly GCA_006410675.1). Classification (NCBI taxonomy): domain Eukaryota; kingdom Metazoa; phylum Chordata; class Mammalia; order Artiodactyla; family Bovidae; genus Oreotragus; species Oreotragus oreotragus. Next base: position 41,671 of record SJYX01015405.1, read on the forward strand.
TTAAGGCTTTTACAATTAATATTTTTAATATTAAAAGATAACAACTAATTAAATAAAAACAGCATGTATAATTAAAAACCAAACTGAAAAAAAAAGGAGAAATAATAAAACCAATCAATTTAGAATAAAACAAGAAGGAAATTTGAAATGATTTAAAAAACCCACAGACACAGAAAGCACAAAATGGCAGAAATAAATCCCCATACATAGGTAGTTTAAATAAAGATAAAGAACCTAAATGTATTCATTAAAAGTTATCAGATTGGATTTTTTTCAATAAAAGCTATGTAAGGATTCAGAGCAGTTTACAGAGCAGTTAAAAGTGAAAGCAACCTTACCAAAGATATACAGATGGCAAATAAACATACGAAGAGATGCTCCTATACCAGTAAAATACAATTCAAACAACAAAATACCTCTATACATGTACTACTACTACCACTACTACTAAGTCGCTTCAGTCGTGTCTGACTCTGTGCGACCCCACAGACGGGGGCCCACTGTCTCTGGGATTCTCCAGGCAAGAACACTGGAGTGGGTTGCCATTTCCTTCTCCAATGCATGAAAGTGAAAAGTGAAAGTGAAGTCGCTCAGTCGTGCCTGACTCTTAGCAACCCCATGGACTGCAGCCCACCAGGCTTCTCCGTCCATGGGATTGTCCAGGCAAGAGTACTGGAGTGGGGTGCCATTGCCTTGGCTAAAATTCAGAACACTGACAGTATCAAATACTGGCGAGGAACTCTCATCCAACAGGAACTATCATCTACCAGGAAGTTTGCTGCTGCTGTTGTTTAGTTGCTAAGTTGTATCTAACACTTTGTGACCCCACGGACTGTAGCCCGCCAGGCTCCTCTGTCCATGGGATTTTTCAGGCAAGAATACTGGAGTCAGTAGCCATTTACTTCTCCAGGGGATCTTCCTGACCCAGGAATCAAACCTCTGTCTCCTGCATTGGCAGGTGGATTCTTTACCACTGTGCCATCAGGGAAGCCCTTCCATGAAGTTTCCATCTGAGAAACTTAGGCAGAGAAACATATGCAGAAAAGTATACATAAAAGTAAGACCTGAAAATGTCCACAGCTGGTGGAAAAGAGAAAATTGCAAATCTGAGTTCAGCTAACCCTAAGCAAAATACAAAGAAAATACAAAGAAAATCACAACGAGAGCAAATCATATTCAAATTGCTGAAAACTAAAGATTCAGAGAAAATCTTAAACCAACCAGAGGAAGAAAAAAAAAATAGGCAGTATCATATACAGAAAAAAAATGGATGACTTCTCATTACATGAAACAAAGGCATTTTCAAACAGGTAAAAGCCAAAACAGTTCATCTCTCACAGACCTGTATGCAGGTCTCTAAGAAATGCAGAAGGAAAATGAAACCAGATAGAAACTCAGATCTGTAAGAGAAATGAAGAATATCAGCAATGGTAAATATCAGTAAATATAAAAGCCTATATTTTTTCCTCGATTTCTTAAAAATGATGGCTGATGAAAAAAAATTCTAACTTTATATTGTACAATTTATTAACATACAGATGAGGTATAAGACAAAATTAGAGCAAAGGATAGTGGTGGGAGGAAATCTAACTATATGGTTGCCAGGGACTTGCCTTTTACACTTAATACAACAACCTAGCATCTATTCATGATATTTAAAACAAAAACAAAGAAATGGTAGGAAACTAGAAAAAAGAATGAATTTTGTTAACCTGATAAGGTTATCTGCCCTAAATCTACAGTAAACAAAACGCTTATTGGTGAAGTGTTGGAAGCATTCCCTTTGAATGAAGTTAGGAAAAGGTCAAAAATGCCATCTATCACTTTTTCCTTTGAACAATGTGCTGGAATTCTTATTCAGAACAGTAAAACAAGAAGAAATAAAGGATTTAAGAATTGGAAAGAAAAAAACAAGAGCAACCACAAAGGAAATGACAGAAAATTCAAAAAAATAAAAGCAATTAGAACTAATGAGAACTTTTAGCAAGGTTGCTGGATTCAAGATCAACATACAATATTCATCTAAGAATTCTAAGAAAATGTCTTAGAAAGACCTTTTAAAAAATGAAGATATAGCATGCTCACAAATGGGAGATTTATTAGAGAAGTAAATAATCTTGGTATTAATCTACATAATTAATACAGTTCCAAGAAAAATCTCAACATAGTTTTTCAAAGAACTTTAAAAGCAGATCCTAAAATCAAACTGAAAGGCAAAGCCATAAAAGATTTTGATTTTTTGTGGCCAATAAAAATTTTGAACAGCAAGGCAATGGAACTCTGACTGCTACATGTCGGTCAAGCTATAGAGATGAAGTCAGTGTGATTGTGGGCAGAGGCAGATTAAAAGATTAATAAAACAGAACAAAGTATAGAATGAGACGCCCTTGAGCATGCAAATGGTACATGACAGAGGTGGCACCACAAAGGTGTGAAAGAGATGGACTATTTAATAAATGTTCATCCACATGTAAAAGTTAAATTCCTACCTCAAACTTAAAAAGAAAATGAGACAAAGTATCTGTAAATCCTTGGTTACAGAAGAATTTTTCAATGAAGACTCAAAAAGCACAAACCATAAAAGAAAAAATTACTTTATGGAAATGAAAATTTTTAACACAACCAAAAACATCACAGACATTTAAATGATAAGCCAAAGACTATGGGAAAATATCCACAACAGAAATATTCAGCAAAAGATTGGTGGTGGTGTAGCCACTCAGTCGTGACCGACTCTTCGTGACCCCATGCACTGCAGCCCACCAGGCTCCTGTCCCCAGGTCTCCTGCATTGTAGGCAGCTTCTTTATCAGAATGTATTTAAAAACTTCTCTAAATCAAAACAAAAACACACAAGTGAAACATGGCCGAAAGGTATGAATGGGCAAATCACAGAAAAGGAATCATACATAGCCAATGAACATGAAAATATACTCAACCTCAGTAGTATTCAGGGAAATGAATTTGACTTCAACAGATTAGCAAAAACACAAGTTTGGTTTTTGTACAGGCCACTCATACAACATCGTTCCAAGTGCAATTTGACACAGCCACTTCGGAGAGCAATCTGACAATGTCTAGTAAAGCTGACAAAAGCACTATCTTCTCATTCTGTAATTGCACTTCCAGGCACACACCCAGGAGAAACTCTTATACAGGTGTATATAGAGAAACATGTACAGACACTGCAGCATTGTTTATAATGGGGAAGAAAGGCAATAACCTAAAAATGCATCAAGAGGAAAGTGGATACATGAACTGTATAACAACACTACACATGGAGGGGGAAACAGACAGAGCTGGGCTCCATGTCGGGCCAGGCTGTGAACAGTAGGCTACACGCACAGTCACCCTCCCAATGGTCTCTGAAGTTTGTGCCCGGTGTCTATAGAAATGGCATACCAATGGAAAACCAGACCCCCGGATAAAAGGGCCTCAGGACTTGGACTCGGACTCTCTGTTGCCTAAAAGAATATGCTAATTATCTCTGAAACAGAACAAAGTGGTAAATTCCATTATGTTTATCGAGATATGACCACAGGCCTATTGATAAATATTCATTGTTATCTAGTCTTGTGACACATGAATCATGGGTTAACTTTGATCGTATCTCTCTTTTACCTTGTCCAGACTAGTTTCAAGGAATTTGGGGAGGTGGGTTTGAGCAAGTACACTTAGGGTCTATAAGGTTTTCACTAAAACTGGTCGGGGTCCTTGGCTAAGAGGAGATTCTGCCTTGGGCCCACCGGTGTAATAAACTGCACTCCACTATCTGAATTGTCCTTCTGAGTGAGTTTGTTTCCTGGAACGCGTGGCTACAAGGCATACATTTCAAGTATAACTATGTGTATCAACCGGGTAAATAATGCTGAATGAAGGAAAAAGTAATCTGCAGGATATGCACAGAATGTTCCACTTATACACAGTTTTAAAAGATACTAAAATAAGACACTGTTCATGGACACAAACATACAATCTAAAGATAAAATAATATGCATAAGAATAATATACCACATTCATATATGGTTAATTCTAAGGAAGAAGGAAAGGGCTTCAACTACAATGGACTTTTTTTCAAAGATAAGAGACCTCAAATTGTGGCAAGTTGCTAGATGCTCCCTGAATGTCTGCTTTCCTCTTGTCTCTTTTCCAACTATTATACTGTGACTGGCAATTTACATATCCTGGCCTGCCACACAGATTAAGGTAGCCAGGAAGGATTAATTTTGGAGAAGGAAATGGCAACCCACTCCAGTTTTCTTGCCTGGAAAATCCCGTGGACAGAGGAGCCTGGCAGGCTACAGACCATGGGATCGCAAGGGTCGGACATGACTTAGTGACTAAACCACCACCGAGGATTAATCAGAAATCACTGGGCAGGGTATGGGAAACTGAAAGGGAACGGACTTCACTGCCCACAGTGTAAACATGAAGAACGGAGCTAAACCGAATGTTAGTACTAACTGACACAGAATCAAACAGCGAAAAATGTAAAGATGAGACCCAGGGAAAAGGTGAATTCATGGCTGTTCCTTGTCTTCTGCTACTGTACTTTTCTGTATGTTTAAAGTCTTTTATTTAAAAAATATCCTTTACTTCTCAGATACTAAACAGAGATTCTTAAATGTCACCCATAGGCAGATGCTGACCCACAGATCATGCCAAAATGCACAGGCAACATGTATACTACTGAGGCGGCCAAGCAGAGTGGATAAAGAATACACTAGAAACTGGCCAACCAACCACACTCCAAGAACGCAGACAGTACTATGCTATTACCACCAGCACTGCTACTGCCAGTTTGGACAACAAACAAGACTGTAAGATCCCACAGTCTCTTGGCTCTGGGCTTGGGATGAGAAAAACCAAAAACATTTGCAGACTAAATGGAAATCTCTGTTGTCATTCCCTTTTCCTATTTTTCCTTCTCCCATGCATTCCCCAGAGCTCAGTGTCATACTTTTCCTCCTCCTCCATGGAATCATCTGGAAGGAGAGAAGGGGGAAAAAATATCAAAGGACAACAGAACCCTCAAATGAAACCCGGCTTTTATGACTGCAAACATGAAGAGGCTTTTGAGAATTACTTCACTTAAAACACTGTCTGATGTTACCTGGATGTTAACTTTAAGTGACCTTTTGAGATCGAAGAAGTTTTAAATTTGCTCAAAAGACCAAAATGGAAATCTGGGCTGGAGGTAGGCATCAGACCAAGATGATGGTCTGAAATATTTAGTTACCATTAAAACAAAACAGGAAAACAAAAACAAAACACCACCCCTTTGTTAATCCATTACTGTGTTACAGGAAGATGGTATTCCGGTTAGTCGTGAATTCTACTTCACGAATTTATTCCAGGTCCACACACTACAGGGCTTCCCTGGTGGCTCAGTGGTAAAGAATTCACCTGCCAACGCAGGCTTCTTCTTGGGTTGGGAAAATCCCCCGGGGAAGGAAATGGCAACTCACTCCAGTATTCTTGCCTGGAGAATCCCAGGGACAGAGAAGCCTGGCGAGCTACATACTCCATGGGGTCGCAAAACAGTCAGATACAAGTTGGCGATTAAACAACAAGCACCAGAGATTATAAGACATGCTCTTCAGATTCTCCCCTTAACCAGCCAGCAATGTGGTATATCAGGTTTTGTGGGGATTTTTTTCCCCCAATTTGGTTTCTCCCTAACACCACTTAACCTCTTTGGTGCTTATATTGTTTCTGCATTTTCTCTTGCTGTTTTTACTCCACTCTGGCCCTTTGCCTTTTGTTCCTGTGAATAGCTATTTTCTCCCTCACTCCCTTAATTTAGTCTTCTAGTTTCACATGGCTTCTGCACTGATGCCACTTAAGATCCACTCTAGAAGATAATACCCCAAGTGTATTTTCTTGGAATTTTTTCTCAGCTCTTTGGGAGCAATCACAGGATTTGCTTCCTGCTCTCAGAAACCCCCCAAACCACTGCAATTAGGATATTAATCATTTAACAATATAATAGAAAGTTAACAAGGAAATTGTTGAAAAAGTCCCTGGAATAACTCTATTTAATTCACATCAAGAACTCAAAACATTACTTCTGCACTATTTTTTAAAGTTCCACTTAATTCTCAAAATTATATTCTGCCAAAACCTCTAAACACTTGGGTCATCGCTCCTTTCCTTATTATACACACTGAACAGTTACACATTTTTCTTTATTATTGACAAAAATACAACCAAAAGGTAAATTTTCTACAGATGATGTTTCTCCATGTCAGAAGTTAAGAATCAAGTTCATCAATAAGTAGAGTTTTCCAAACATACTATGTTACAGCCTAGATTTAGCTTCCTCCTTATAATCATCAATTCAAGAAAAATAACTATAAAATATTAAAATAAATATTTAAGATATGTTTAAACATTATCTAAGAGCATAACTTTTAATGAACATAAAATAGTTTTATAGGCTTAATGAAAAGTCCTAACAGTACTGCAGGAAACTGTTAAATTTAACAGCTTTCAGTCTGCATTTTGCTGTGCTGTTGAGTATAGTACTGCCCTGTACATGTTACATGATTAACAAAAAAGAACAGCAAAGCAGTCTTAAGGGAGGTGAACACTTTACCTAAAATTGCCAAGATTTTGGTTTTATTATCAAGAACTCTAATCTTGAGAGAGCATAAAGAAAAGAAAAAAAGGCAGGGGGGCGCGGATAATAAAAACTAGGTACTGCTTTATTTCTTAAGAAGGGTTTTTTCACAATAACCAAATGTATCGTGTGGACCTGTTTGACTTATGAGTCAACAAGCCAACTCAAATGGACACTAAGGGACCACTGGAGAAATCTGACTATGGACTGGGTAACAGATGATACTAAGAAATTATTGTTAATTGTATTAGGAATAACAGCTAGATGTGAAAATACACTCACTTTTAAAAGATCCACTATGAAGACTGTTAAAGGCAAAACAGCATGATGTCTCATACTGCTCTAAGATTCTTGGGTTTCTAATGCAACATCTTAAATCAACTATGCCACAATAAAATTAATTTTTAAAAAAGATACTTGGGCTTGGGAGGAGGGCGGTAGAAAGAAATGAGAGGTGAAGCACACGTGGCAAATTCTTAACTTTTGCTGAATCTGGAAGATGGAAACCAGAGTCAGGGGTTCGCTTTACTATTTCCTCTACTTTTAAATATATTACAATTTTTTGAGATGTAAAGAAACAATTTTTAAATTTGTTTCAGATAGCTAAAAGCCGATTTAGAGTTATGAATAGATTTAAAATCCTACTTTGGCAGGCCAATTATCGAAAACACTGTTTTTTTTGTGAATGAAATCAAGTCATGAATACACTCATTCACTTAACTTCAATATAATAAGCACCTACGTACTATATGCCAAGCATGTAACCAGACCATGGGAGAATAAAGGTGAGTTAGACCATGTCATTATCCTTAGGGAGGAGACAGCTAATATGAACGTCTGTGATCAAGATACTGATGGTATGAAAGGAGGTTACAGAGAACAGAAGCCACAGACAAAAGATCCACGGGAAAACTTTATCATCTTTCAGCTGAAGAAGCTGATATGTCATGAGTTTCAAGGGTGAGCAACATTTAGAGAACTGAAAGGTCTAAGAGGTCAGAGAAGAGTCTGGAGAGCGGCACATAAAAGCAAAAGATGACAGAGCTCTGAGAAAGGAGTTCCCACAATGCTACATGCTACAGAGGACGGTTAAGTGACACTGGAAGCTGTTTTTGTCATGTATTTAGCAAGTTACACAGAGTCTCGTGATTTAAACATGACACGAAAACATCAGAGGGTCTCACAATCGGTGCTAATTAAAAGAAATTACACCTTACTCAGGACTTCGGGGTAAGGCTATTTCAAACCTTACTATCAGCCACATTAACCACATGCTGGATTAAAAAAAAAAAAAAATACCTCAAGTTCCCAAAGCAAGAAAGGTTATCCTTTCTTTTAATGGAAATTTAGGTTGTAAATGGAGAATGGAGGCAGAGCCACCGTTACTGAACTTTTAACTTTGTGCTAAGCACTTTCAGGGCCACTATACAACAAAATCCTCCCAACAAGCCCAAGAGCTAGGAACCATTAAGCCCATCGTAGAACACGTAAGAATCCTGATGCTCTAAGGTAGGTAGGTAATTTGGCCAACAGAGAGAGACTCGGTTAAAGGCCAGAACTCAAAATCAGTCAAGTCCCAGTAAACATGGTAAACCCATACATCTGTATTCTTTACTGTCCACCTTTGGAAGGTACATTCTTGGAATCACATGATAATGTCTTTTTTGCTATTTTAGTAATCAAGTTTGTGAGAGATCTGTCCATGTTGATTTATTAATAGTTCATTACCTCTGGCGCCACAGAGCAGGGGTTGGCAAACCACTATTTTTATAAATAAAATGTTATGGAAACACAGCCACACCCATTCTACTTGTTTATGCATGGCTTATGGCTGCTTTTGCGCTACAATAGCGAAGCTGAGCGATTACAAGAGACTGCACAGCCTGAAAAGCCTAAAATACTACCTGGCCCTTGATAGAAAGTTGGCTGACTTTGGCCACAGAGCGTTACAGGAGTATACTGGGTATTATTCAACTTGTATAATTTTGTCAATGTAGTTTTAATTTATATTTCCCTGTTGACAAATATTTAGTGGCTGTTCATTTTTTTCTATGAAAAGCTTTTCCTCTCTATTGCTCATTTATCTTTTCACATTAACATATGTATGTGTACTGACATATATACACATGAGCGTATATATTACTGAGACCAAAAAAAAAAATCTTTGTCAGTTGTGTGTGTTAGTAACTTCTACTTGTACACTTGTGACTTGTCTTTCTGTTCTTTTAGCTTATTTACTTGCTGAGCCAGGTCTTAGCTGCAGCATGTGGGATCCCATTCCCTGACTAAGGACTGAAGCTAGGCCCCCGGCACTGGGAATGTGGAGGCTTAGCCACTGGATCACTAAGGAAGTCTCGACACACTGTTTTCAACAAGAAACAAAAGATCTTAGTTTTAATACAGCCCAATTTATTAACCTTTCCCTTCAACAGCTGTGCTTCTGGAAACTAGTTAAGCAAGCCTGAAATCATAAAGCACCCTCTAAAGGCTTAAGTTTTGCCTTTCATAAGTTTTTAATCTATCTGGAATTTTTAAAAAATGGTGTGAAGTAAGAAACTATCCCCACTCCTCACTAATTTCTTGGATTTTTTTGGTGCCATTCTGATAGCATAGCTCCACCCCCAAACCTGGTGAAGAATGGACGTGTAGTTACCATTTCCCAGGGAGGACTGCTCACCTTTCCAATGACAGACAACCTGAGATGAGCAATCCTCCTTACCTCAATCTGCTGTCCCCACCCATGCACCATGTGACAGGTTTTTAAATTTTTTCCTAGTTTACCTACCAACATCTTCTAGGGAATTTCAGCTTTATACAAGGGCCTCTGGACCTAACTTCTCACCTTGCTTGATCCGGAGACTGTCTAGACAGTTCCCCCATGGTCACCCTGAAAACCCAAGCGCCAGGTCTCCAGGCTATCTGGCACCCCGGCACAGCAGCCACAATCCCACTAGCTTACTTCCCTGGATTCAAGATGTCTTGTTTTTGACTTCTGAGGAGTTTCCTTACTCGCTGTCAGTTCACCTACACATTTAAAAGGCACTCTGAATATCTGATTCAGTATTTGTAATGTTTCATAAGAGGAAACATTTTTCTTTTTTTTTTTTTACTCTCTAATTTGCCACACTGCCAGAAACTGAAGCCTCTATATATTCTGAATAGTTTGTTGCTGAGTATCTTCCCCCAGCCAAGAAATGTACCTCTACTTCTAAAACCCAAAAGAAAAATGATTCATTTGATTAACAAAAACATACCCAACACTGTTCTACACACTTGGCATATATCATTAAATAAAGATTAACGCATTCAAAAACCCTAAGTGGGAGGAGAGGTACAGACAGCAAACAGTAAAACATAAGCAAACTGAACTGTATCCCAGAAGGTAGTAGCAGCAATGGAAAGAAGAAATAACAATCCTTGAAGAAGGATCTGGAGTAAGGTGGGGATTTCAACCTTAAACAAGGTAGCTATTACTAAAACATTAAGTCTCTCCACCACATATCACCAATTAATTTTTACTAGACATACAATTATAAGAAATGAATATTCTCCTCTTCTCTTGATGTGAAGTAGGATGCTAAGCAGCCTACAGATATGTTAATGTTACACAACTCGATCCACTTCAAAGAAACAGAGGTACACTCTAATATTAATAATTGGAGATGCTGCTTAACAAGTTATTATGCTACCTATTCAAAATTAAAGTAAATGAAATTTAAAAATAAACTTATGCTATCCAAGCAAAACAGACAATTTAACATTTACTGAGAGAATGGTTAAATGAGAATCATCCTTCATACTTCTAAAGATAATTAGGAATCAATTGCTATCACTAATTAGGCAGTTCTTCTGAATGTTAAACCTAATAAAGAAGGCAATTTGCCCAATTATATTTCATTCTATCTTTTATGGAGATGTGCCCTATTTATAACTCTTTAAAACAGGTTTTTCTCTTTTCATAAGAAAAATCACATAAGAAGTTGAGTCAGTAATCAAATCACACCTTAAAACACTGACCTACAAAACTGAGACTGTACTTTTCAGTCCTGTAATTATTTTCATTGCTCTTCTCTGTATCCCTCTATCTTTGCTTCCGTCTCTTAAAAGACAGACAGTAAAGCTGGAGTTTATATTCTATATAAACACTGTATTGTAATTATAAACAACGGATGACCTCTTTTTTAATAATACTGGTAATAATGATGGTAATGGACTAATATTCCAACATGGTCACGTCCCTTTGTCAGAGAAAACTCCCAAAGGACAGGATCTACAAAACAGAGAGATGGGATTTACTTGTAAAAAGAGAAGCTTTAGAGGAAACTGTAATCTTTCTTCAAGATAAAAAATACTAGAAACAGTTCCACATAATAACAAAACAGACCAACTTGAGAATGTTTCCTGGGGCAAAGTGAAAGTGAAAGTTGCTCAGCTGTGTGACTCTCTGCAACCCCATGGGCTGTAGCCCTCTAGGCTCCTCTGTCCATGGAATTATCCAGGCAAGAATACTGAAGTGGGGCACCATTCCCTTCCCCAGGGATCTTCCTGACCCAGGGACTGAACCTGTGTCTCCTGCATCGCAGGCAGATTTCTTTACCATCTGAGCAACAGGGAAGCTCCTGAGTTACAATAGCATTTTAAACACAGCAGCATATTAAAGCCAGCCAGTGGTGATGCTGCTAACAGCACTGTCCAAGGCTTCCCTGATAGCTTTGTTGGTAAAGAATCCACCTGCAACACAGGAGACCCCGGTTCGATTCCTGGGTTGGGAAGATCCGCTGGAGAAGGGATAGACTACCCATTCCAATATTCTTGGGCTTCCCTTGTGGCTCAGCTGGCAAAGAATCTGCCTGCGATGCAGGAGCTGGGTTTGATCCCTGGATCGGCAAGATCCCCTGGAGAAGGGAAANGGAAGATCCGCTGGAGAAGGGATAGACTACCCATTCCAATATTCTTGGGCTTCCCTTGTGGCTCAGCTGGCAAAGAATCTGCCTGCGATGCAGGAGCTGGGTTTGATCCCTGGATCGGCAAGATCCCCTGGAGAAGGGAAAGGCTACCCACTCCAGTATTCTGGCCTGAAGAATTCCATGCACTGTATAGTCCATGGGGTCGCAAAGTCTGACTAGACTGAGCGACTTTCAGTTTCACAAGCACTTGCTGGCTTCTTGCCAACTGTCTCTCTCCTCCACTCTCCCCACCATCAGAATTTCTCCTGTATTTGGCAAGTAGAATTAGATTATGTTACCTTCTCACTTTGTCTGATTACATATTGGGCCTTGATTGAATTTTATTTTACCTACTCTTAGATGTATAAAGAAAGCAACTTGTTTTTTAAAAATCTGAGTTAGGTAATGCTTAATGGCATACTTATTTCTATAAGGTTGCTGCAAATTTCAGTAAAATTTCTTATTGGAAAAGTAAACCTAAGAAAATAAGGCCTCTGGTTGTAATTAATCTTTTTTTTTTTTTTAAATAAAAGCAAACCAATGATCATGTATTTTAGGGAAAACAGCCTTTATAAAATTCTAGAAGTGCATGCTAAAACATAGTAAGCTATGCTATATTAACAGCCATTAAATAAAACACTGAAATTTAACTATTCAGAGCAAACACACTATGCTCACTCTCCCACACAATGTTCCCATTCCAGAGGCATCAACTCCTTGGCCAATTTAGCAGCTTAGCCAAGGAATGAGAAAGTGAATTTAGGGGTCCTGGGACCCAACTCCCAACAGAGATGCATTGTTATACACACTTGGCATACATCACTAAATAAAAAGTAATGCATTCAAAAACCCTAAGTGGGAGGAAAGGTAGACAGAAAACAGTAAAACATAAGCAAACTAAACTGTATCACAGAAGGCAGTAAGAACAATGGAAGATATAACAATCTTTAAGAAGGATCTAGAGTAAGGTGAGGACTTCAACCTTAAACAAGGTAGCTATTACTAAAACATTAAGTATTTCCACCACATACCACCAATTAATTTTTACTAGACATATAAGAAATGAGCATTTTCTCTTCTCTTGATGTGAAGTAGGATGCTAAGCAGCTTACAGATATGTTAATATTACACAACTCGACCCACTTCAAAGAAACAGAGGTATGCTCTAATAACCCATACAGCTGTAACCCAACACTGGAACCCATACAGCTCTCTTTATCTATACATTGAAGCTTGGCAGAAGATATTTGAGAACACACTCCTGCTACTAAAAACTTACAAAACCATCCACCTAGAGCAGCAGATCTTAAAATGGCATAGTCCAGGGACCCCATCTGGGGTGGGGGTCCTCAAGATCCTTTCAAGAAGTCTGCAAGGTTAAAACTAACTGAATACTAATATTAAGTCACCATTCGCCTTTCACGCTCATTCCACCATGAGTATATAGCTGAGTCCAGAGGACAGGGGACATATGATATCTAAAAGACTGAATAGGGAAGAAGATCTGAGAATCCGACTGTGAGAAGCTGGACAATGAGATGTGCACAAATGTAACACTTTCACACTTCTCATTTTTTGCTTTGGAAGACAGTTTTTTTTTAAATACATTTATATTAACATGTAATGGGTTTATTATTTTAAATCAATTAATATCTTTAAAATGTTTAGGTTATCTTTAATATGATAAACATTAAGAGGCATATCCCACACACAAAAAAAACTTTGAGGTCTTCAATAATTTTTTGGTATAAAGGGGTCTGCTGCTGCTGCTGCTAAGTCACTTCAGTCGTGTCCGACTCTGTGTGACCCCATAGACGGCAGCCCACCAGGCTCCCCCATCCCTGGGATTCTCCAGGCAAGAATACTGGAGTGGGTCTAGAGAACAATAATATTGAGAGCCACTGGTCTACAGAATAAAATACAAAATTTACAGGAAAACATTCCATACTTACATTCATTCCACAAACAGGCAGCAGATGCCAGCTGTATGCTGGACTCTAGGTAGGAGGGACACAGCAATAAACAAGGCAGACCGGAGCCCTCACTGGAGCCGAGGGTCGGGGCACAGATCACAAATACGAAATAAACAAAAAGCGTCAGCTAGCAAGGGGCGCTCCGAAAATAAAAAGCACAGGTGCTGTGTTAGCAACGGCCTGGGCAGCTCCTCTCTGCCTTTCCTGCAGCAGTGCCACTGAGGAGACGGAAGCCACAGCCGAGCCTGCAGGAGCGCCGGGGCCCCCGTCCGCACCTCCCTCTTGGGCCCTGCCTGCAACCACGTCCAGGCTCCAGGGCCGTGCTGTCTCTTGCTTCCCGTCTCCATCGGTGTTGACTCTTCTGTCTGAAACGGCCTCTGCCTGTCCATCTGCCGGACTCATACACGGCTCAGGTCAGAGCTCCATGAAGGCCGAAGGTTTGTATTCCTGGGACCCGGGCGATGCCTGCTGACACACAGCTGGGGCTCGAGGAACGCCTCCTTCTCTCGTCAGACCTCGGGCTCCGCACACCTCTACCGACGTCATCACGCAGGTGTACGTTTGTACGTCAAGTCCACTCTCTGACTGTGGGTCCTGGCAGGCATTTTTGAACTCACGGTGTGGAGCAGTGTCTGCTTCATGGAGCTATGAGACAAGTGACTACCTCACTGAATCAACTTTTAGTCTAACTATAGTTTTAGGTCTTATCTCTAACTACAGCAGGAATTCTGTCTTACCTTTCTGTCACCTACAGAATCTGACACATCACACGCACACTCCAAAAATGTTCACCAGATTACTGAACTAAATTTCACCTGCAAAGCACTTTATGAACTTCAGAGCCATTCTGTAAAAGACAACACTCTCAAACAGCATGCCATTTCCCTTATTCTGTTTTCACCCTAATGTGCAAGAGGCGTCTGGTATCTATCACACGGGTCTCAGCTCCTGGCTCAGCATTTAAGCAAAAGCTCCTCGTTAGCCACCAGACTATAGTAAAAGTCAGCCAAAAACGGAAAGTTGAGTAAAGTGGATTCAGCATTCTAGCTGGCAACTTCACAGAGCAATCAAAGCAGTAAAAGATGATCCCCAAATTATTCAGTTTAGAAGGCTGTTAGGTCTTATTGTTTCATCAACTGAGCTGATTTCTGTTGTGTGAGCTGAGAGGCGGCTCCACGACATGGCAGCTGTCTGCATCACAAACCCCCTTAATCCCACCATGTTCCTAAGTTTGTAGTTTGTTTGCTTATGGACTTTTTTAGTAGTTCTTTTCAGTTGGCTATCCAATGTATTCTACAATGCTACAAGAGCAGGTCTACTTCACATTATATTGTCTGTCAGTTTTATTAGAACATCATTTAAAATTGGCTAACGAAATAAGATATAAAAATGCCCCCTAAAGTAGCTCTCTGAGCAACATTTAAGTTTTAAAGTGATGTGACCAGCCATCATGCTCAAGTGCTAGCTGCTTCCATTTATTTCCATCAGCAGTCATAATTAAAGGGAGTCTCCAAAACCACCTGATTACTAGTTAATAAAAGTTTAAAAAAAAAAAACAAAACTATAGCGACAGGGATGTATATAGCAGACTTTCAATAACCAACACATGCTGGGGACTTTCCTGGTAGTCCAGTGGTTAAGACTCCATGCTCCCAACGCAGGGGGCAGGAGTGGAGTTCAATCCCTTGGTCAGGAACTAGATCCTACATGCCACAACTAAGACCGGGTGCAGTCAAATAAATAAAAGAAATACATAAAAATAAATAACAAACACATGCGGCCTGTTCTTCCATGTGCCCCACAGCAACGGAATGTCCACCACACTGACACAGGCACATTCTCAGTTGTAAAGGGCTCATTATCTACACCGCAGGTTATAAATGTCCTCTGCTTCTCTTCAGTCCCTTTCCTGTGGGGCCTTTCAAGGCTCATTAGAACTCTTGAGGGCATCTACAGGAGAATAAAGAAATTTAAATCTAAACTAACAAAATTTGCAGCAGGACAGAAACTATGACAGATTTAAAAAAAGAAAAGAGAAACCTTACTGGATGGAAAACTGGGGAACAATTTAGGGTACAATTCTCTGGAATCATTTATTTCACCTATCAATGCCATTATTTTTATGACCACTACGAATAACTGATAGCAGTTTTAAATTACACTGACTAAATATGCCTAGAGAAACCTTCAGAAGGACCATTTTTAAAGGTTGAGGTTTTGGTCCTGCTATATGGTAATAATGTATCAGCATCTCATTATATATAAATGCTATGTATTTTCATCTATAAAAGGAGGGGTCTGTACTAAATGTACACTAAGATATCCTTGTAGGGCACGCTTCACACACCTGTGACCTGTGGAGTCACATGGGGCCCCACACTTGGAAGGGCTCCACATGTGGTTTAAAGCTCTGCTTTCACAGTCTTGAAATTCTTAATGGTTTTTAATAAGAGGTCCCACATTTTCATTGTGCACTGGACACTCACATTATATGGCTACTACTATTCCTTGGTGGCATTAGTGGTAAAGAACCCGCTTGCCAATGCAGGAAACCTAAGAGACGAAGGTCCGACCCCTGGGTCAGGAAGCTCCCCTGGAGGAGGGCACAGCAACCCACTCCAGTATTCTTGCCTGGAGAACCCCATGGACAGAGGAGCCTGGTGGGCTACACAGTCCCCAGGGTTGCAGAGAGATGGACACAACGGAAGGGACTCAGCACACATGCTATTCCTTTAAATTCGAATACTCTGCGGCGACTCCATGAAAGTACACCTCTACCATTCCAGGCACAATTAAGATTAAAAAACAAACAAACAAGACAAAAAAAAAAAAAAAAGGGTTGCAGAGAGATGGACACAACGGAAGGGACTCAGCACACATGCTATTCCTTTAAATTCGAATACTCTGCGGCGACTCCATGAAAGTACACCTCTACCATTCCAGGCACAATTAAGATTAAAAAACAAACAAACAAGACAAAAAAAAAAAAAAAAAACAACCTGAAGTTACCTATGCTCTATTAGTTTCAGAATAATGACTTTCCAAATAATTGTCTACCTCTATCAAAAAGAATCAAATGTACATTGAAGATATTTCAAATGCTAGGGACTCATTCCATTTTTAAATATATAAAAAGTATTAAGATGTCATTGTTACAATGTACTCCTTCAAAGAGATAATCTAAAGGGATTAATATAAGCAAAGAGTAAGCAGCTGATTATAATCAATACAAAAAATCAATTCACTTTGTCTCTTAGTCACTGCTCTCTCCCAAATGCTTCTGACCATATCTGTCTTTTTCACCTTCCATATTAAAAAGTAGTTCTGAGGAAAAAAATTTTAACAGTCCCAATAGTACTTATGATTTCAAGAATTAAAACAAAATTTAGTTATAACTAATCTAAATAAACTATGATGTATAGCAGTGTTTTCAACTTATAAACTTCATGCATAATCTAACAGAGCAAGCAGAGGAGAGTTCAATGACAGCAGCGACAGGCTCCAGGTAAAATCATCAAAGAGAAAACACCTTTTCAGAGAAGAGGTCTGACAAACAGCCATTTCCAGATCCCATGAGATAGGCTGCAGGAGCAAAGCTGAATTAATCTCAAATTATCCCCTTTATCTGATAAGCTGACAGCACTTTAACTGATCTGGATTTTTTTGCAAAAAAAAATTCCATTTCAACCTAAGATCCCTAAAGCATCACTAATTCCGATCAAAGATCAGCTCTCTATAGACAGAGGCAGGCAAAAGGTAAATAAAAAGAAGATTTAAAGTAAAACAAAAACACCATCGTAACAAACAAAGATTGTCATAGAGATAATGTCCAAAAGAAATTTTAGGTTTGCTAAAACTAGGTAACTGGATTTCTGGATAACTGAGGTTTGTAGCGAGAAGCCTTTATGACATAAAGTGCTGTACATACAGATATATGTATATTAAACTGTGTATATATATTGCTCTTTACTGCGGTAGATTCAGGGATTTGCTTTTAGAAACCTTTTACTCTGCACACTAATAGGAAAGCACTGGGAAATTCTTACAGGAGAGAGTATCTGAATTTGCACAGACGGTGCCCCTACCATGGCTAGCGCTTAGTTAGGGCAAGGGTGCCAGCCTTCATTTCCTGTGTCCTGACGCAAGAAAAGAGGGGGTGATGCAGCCAGCAGTCCTCTCCGCCATCCTAGTCAGTACACTTCCTGTCTTCATCAAGGACCTTCATTACTGCATCTGTCACACAACAGTGCTACTATTCACTTACATCTCTCTGCCAAACTGTGAGCTCCTTCAGGGCAGGAGTCACATATTACTTCATTTTTGTGTTTTCTCAATACCTAGGACTGTACTTGAAGTGGGATGATGATTAAAGAACATTTTAGTAAACAGACACATGAATCTTTGTTTAGTTTAGCTGAGACAATTAGTGGAATAGGCATAAATAGGCATGAAACGAAAGGACATTATGAGAGGTGACTTACATGCCTTTCATACCAAGGCATGATGACAGCCTTAAGCAACTGAGTTTACTTTCAAGATACACCAAGCAGATCGTGAGGGGTCCACTGTTTGAGTCGCCTTCTGCAGTTACAGAACCCCCAATTTTTGCAAGGCACATGGACAGCTAGAGTATGGGTACATTTCCCAGTCTCCCTGCAGTGAAGTTCTAGCTGATATGAGAAGTCTTGTGCACCTTTCCGGAGGTGTCCAAAAAGGACTGGAGCTGAGGGCAGGAGAAAGGGGCAACAAAGGATGAGATGGTTAGACAACATCACCAATTCAATGGACATGAGTCTGAGCAAACTCCGGGAGATGGTGAAGGACAGGGAAGCCTGGCGTGCTGCAGTCCATGGAGTCGGACACAACTTGCAACTGAACAACGACAACATGCATCCTCTTCTATTCTTCCTCCGTCATGCTTTGTGGAATGTGAATGTGACAGCNAATGGACATGAGTCTGAGCAAACTCCGGGAGATGGTGAAGGACAGGGAAGCCTGGCGTGCTGCAGTCCATGGAGTCGGACACAACTTGCAACTGAACAACGACAACATGCATCCTCTTCTATTCTTCCTCCGTCATGCTTTGTGGAATGTGAATGTGACAGCTCAGGCCACGAGGATGAAGACTAGACCCTGGGAAGGCAGAGGAGAGAGCTGGAGCCACCAAGGTCCCAGAGTCCCATGGAGCTGCCACGTCCACCAAGAGCCGTCTATGCCCCGACTTGGACACGAGAGAGAACAGCTTTTCTTGCCCCAGCTACTCTTTGTTCTGGGTCTTTGGAACAAATACTCCTGACTGAGTCTATTCTACAGAATATGCAAGGAACCCAGGACTCCCAAGCCAAGCAGGACAGAAGTGACCAGACAGCTGGGCACACAGACAGAAGCAGAACTGCAAAGACCCTCGGCAGCTAGAATTGACCTAGCCTCTTTTCTACTCTCTTGTGGCTTTGTAACAGACTTGGAGCCTTGGGATCAGTCTTGGTGGTTAAAATCTCCAGAAGAGAGAGGAGCCAGCTGGCCTCCCTTAGCTTGTCAAGGCAGGTCTCACAGAAGCCTGGCTGCCTTGGTCTGGTGCACACTCCTGACGGCTATAAAATCATGACCAGCCAAGAGCACCTTGGAGCAGAGACTGGAGGGGATCACAGTTTCCTCCAGAAGGTGATATAAATATGGCCGGTGCCACGACTGATAGGACTCAAGTGGCATGGTTAGAATCTAGCAAAAGACATAAACGAAAGAGATCTGATATGAAATCCTGAGCCCCACTTGAAACATTCTAGGGGTCTGAACCAGGATTTTACCCATGTCAGAATTCAAATCCAAAATGTTACTTTTTAAAAGATGAGGGGCAAAGATGGGGAAAGGTCTTCCTCTGAAGAAAAGTAAGCAGCTACAATTATCCTGCCCATTCCCTGACCCACCATATCACCTGAGAGACTATAGTTACCCTGCCCATTCCCTGACCCACCATATCAGCTGAGAGACATGGAAAATCTCTCTGTTCCAGAAAGAGCCAGGGATCTGATCTCAAAACTGGTATTTCCTCTCTTGAGGACTTTTCCTAAATAACTTGCCTGAAAGTAGCTTTTAAATAAACAAGAGCTAAGAAAACAATGAGGTTAATTTTAATATCATGACCTATACTTGTTCCATGAGAGGAAACAAGTTTTGAAGCGTTAGCTGTTACATATAAAGCTGCAAGGCAGAAGAGATTTTCTATTTGTCTCAATACTGTGATAATCATTTAGTGCTATCCACTAAATACTTCTGGTTCCCTTCAGGCAGCTGGTAGGTTTGCAATTTTCCATCCCCTTAAAATATGGGTTAGCCATATGACTTGCTCTGGCCCCTGATATGTGAACAAAAATGACGCAAAGAAGCTTTAAGAGACAGTGCACAGTCTGCCTGCTCTCTTCCTTCTGTGACAGTGCTGGCGGCATTCGAGACAGTAACTGCTCCCTCAGCTTGGTTCCCAGCGCGGGAGAAGGCAGAGTCCCCAGCCAACCAGTACATAAGCCACTGAGATTTGGGGGCTGCACATTAGTACAGCGTAACTCATCCTACCATGACATGTACAAACACAAATGCCTTAACAGTCACAATTGTTTGGACACAGCTGCTAACAGAAAGACCTGTTTTCACAGTGCTGTAACTTCTTTTGATGCTAACAAAACAGTATTAAACGAACAAATGCTGGCGACTGAAACCTTAAAGCAAGGGAGACCTAATTTAGCTCCAAAGTTTAGCTGGGAAGAAAAATCTCTCCTAGAAGAGCCAACTATAAGCACTTAAAAAGCTACGGCTTTAAGACTGTCAAAATGTTGGTAATTACCAAAGTGAGAAGATGACTATATGGGAATTCATTATACTATTCTACTTGTGCATATATTTGAAATATTCCACAGTAAAATGTTAAAGAGAGAGATAGATGACGGGGGGGATAGAACAATCTGAAGAATCTTTAAAAAAAAAAAACAAAACTCCAACAAATTTTTTAATAAATAAAAGTGCTACTGGTTTTAAGCCCTTGGAGAGTTGGGGTGGGTGGAAGAGTTTTTAAAACTCTGTTAAAAACTTTACCGGTGCTATGTTCATGCAAGCCACAGAAACGTAGTGTCTCGGGGCTACTAAACTATGAGAGAAATCTAAGATGGCTCACTGTTTAAAATTAAAAAAAAAAAAATCCTCAATTCCTAATTAAGTTTAACTAGATACTTTTCATGGGCCCCAAAATAGAGGATGTTTGAGATGAAAAGTACTTGGCAGCTTGTTCAGGGCAACCTTCTTGTCACTGCTGATAGGAAAATTTCGTTCTGTGATAATCCGTGCGTGCGTGCATGCATGCTCAATCGCTTCAGTAGAGTCTGCTTCTTTGTGACCCACCCCATGGACTACAGCCCGCCAGGCTCCTCTGTCCATAGCATTCTCCAGGCAAGAATATTGAAGTGGGTTGTCATGCCCTCCTCCAGGGGATCTTCTCAATCCAGGGATCACACCCACATCTCCTGCATTGCAGGCAGATTCTTTACCACCGAGCCACCAGGGAAGCCCGTGACACAGGTACTTAACAGCAATGCACAAACTATAACTCGGGTCCTCTGACTCTTAATTCATGCCATTTCTTCCTTCCCAGGCTAGCAGACCAGCCTGTTTTAACAGTATCTCAATAGTTTTACTTTGAATATCCAGCAGAAGGAATCTTGTTATCTCTTCCCATTGCAATTCTGCATTATGACATCTGCCGAGATGCCATTAGCTTTAAGTGAACAGAAATGACATTTCAAACTGCTTAAACGTAAGGAAAATTACTGGCTCACATAACTGTTATTCCAGGAGTAGGGTGGAATTCAGGATTGGCTTAGCTTAACAATTCCTGCTCCCTTCCTCTGCAATTCTTTCAGCCCCGTTCTAGAGCTGGTTTCCTCCTTGAGTTTGATAACAAGATCACTGTAGCAGCTCAGAGCCTCGTAGTCAGATCTGACAACATCTACAGAAAGAGACAGGTTTCTTCCCTGTGCCTTAGACAAGGAAAAAAGTCTTTCCCAGAAGCTTCTGCACACTTTCCTCATCCTAAAATGGGAGCATGCCTATTTTTTAATCAGTCCCTAGCAAGGGGTACGGGACTACCATGACTGCCTTAGATTACTCAGGGCCACTGACAGCCACACGGTGGGGAGAAGAGTAGCCATGCCTGGGAGGGAACTGCACATCAACATAAGCACGGCCAGGGACTCCTAATCTAGAGCCAAGGAGCCTCGGGAAGTTCAAGAACTCCCTCAAGAACTTTCTGAACACATTATATAAGTTGTGTGTGAGTGAGAGTGAGAGAGAGACCTGGTATTACCTTTTAAAAATCTGCACACAAAGTTAATAAAACTCAATTTTATTTAAAAGCATTAACCCCCTAATTCATAATTTTTTGAACAGCACAGAGGCGATGTAGCACACACTATCTGGGTTTGTACCTGGCTCTTGCACTTTTTATCAGGGAAGTTCACACAAGTGGTTACCCACATTACAAGACTCTTGTGATGATTAAGGAAGCAGCATGTGGAGGCTGATATCAGACAGTATAAACCATATTGAGCAAAGCACTAAATAAATTCTAGCTATTATTTCTCTCCTACAAATAAGGTTCTACAATAGGAAGAATTCCAAAAACACTTCTGAGGTAACACTGGTTTGTAACATAAATTTCATGTGTACAACAGTGTATCTCTACCTCTGCATACCTGCAGGGTGCTCACCACCAAAAATTCAGCTTCCATCTGTCACCATACAGTTGATCTCCTTTATCTATTTTGCCCTTGGGTAACCACTACTCTAGTCTCTGCATATAGGTGTCTGTTTTGTCCGATGTGTTCATTTATTTTGGTTTTCTGTTTGTTTTTTAGATTCCACCTGAGTGAAATCACACGGTATTTAGTCTGACTTATTGCACTTAGCATAATATCCTCAAAGTCCATCCACGTTATTGCCAATGGCCAGATGTCATCTTCTTCATGGCTGAGTAGTAGTCCACTGTGTCTATATACATATTCTTTATCTGCCCAGCTCCTGATGGGCACTCAAGTTGTTTTCATGTCTTGGCCCATTGTACGTAAGTAAGGCTGCAATGGATGTAGGCACGCACATACCTTTCTGAATTCGTGCTTTTGAGTCTTTGGGTAAATACCCAGAAGTGGAAGGGTGGATCATATGGTAGTTCTAGCCTTAATTTTTTGAGGAACCCCCAAACTGTTTTCCATAGTGGCTGCACCAATTGACATTCTCACCAACTGTGTATGAGGGCTCCCTTTAAGAATAATGAAAACTTTTTGATATTGAAAAGCAGACATTTCTTTTTAGCTGTCTAGCAGCCATCCTCAATTCCTTTCGGGAGACTTACCTTTCTCCAGCCTGTATAATCCTGCTGAGACTTTATCAGCATACGTCTATCTCAGGTTCACTGGTGCTCTTTATACAAAAACACAAAGGGGGAGCCCTTCCCCCTCTTTCTTTCTCTGGTGGAAACCTTTCTCCCTAGTTCTGCACACTTTAGCATTTAGAAGGTTCATGTTCATAATGAAACTCTATTATAGCTCAACAGTGTGTAAAGTTGAGTGAAAGTGTTAGTCGCTCAGTCGTGTCTGACTCTCTGTGACCCAATGGACTGTAGCCCACCAGATTCCTCTGTCCATGGACTTCTCCAGGCAAGAATACTGGAGTGAGTTGCCATTCCCTTCTCCAGGGGATCTTCCCAACCCAGGTATCAAACGCAGGTCCCTGCACTGCAGGTGCACTCTTTGCAGTCTGAGCCACCAGGGAAGGGAAGCCCATAGCACATAAGGGCAGCGATTATCCAAAGGTAGGAGAAAAGTATAANTGTCCATGGACTTCTCCAGGCAAGAATACTGGAGTGAGTTGCCATTCCCTTCTCCAGGGGATCTTCCCAACCCAGGTATCAAACGCAGGTCCCTGCACTGCAGGTGCACTCTTTGCAGTCTGAGCCACCAGGGAAGGGAAGCCCATAGCACATAAGGGCAGCGATTATCCAAAGGTAGGAGAAAAGTATAAGTTATCCAGCTAGGTTGTTTTAGGTTTAAAGCCCTCAACAAAATTTCCTGGAATTCTATTTTTACTATGCTACTCTGCATCACTAGATTCCAGGCTACTTTGATCCGTCTTATTTCCACCTTCCTGCCCAATCTGAATCTCGCTGCTGTTTTTAGCTCCCATTTTGAGTCTGTGGAGAAAAGAAGCTTTTAAATCTCAGGGCTCAGAGAAACCCAGGCTAAGTGGCTGTGCTGCCTTCTGCTCTGACAGAACCTATCCTAACTTCCGCACCTAACACCCAGTGTCCAAGTTCTCTCCTAAACCTCTCCTGCTTTCCCTGGTCTCCACAGCACCCTCTCTCTCCAAAACATCCACTCCTTACCCTGCTTCATGTCTCTAAATACGACCCAAATTAAAATTCTAAAAAATGCCTACTGAAAATCACATCCAACTGGGAGTTTCTCTCCCCTATAGCTTAGTTATCATGTCTCTCTGTAATCTTCTAATTTACAAAAAGAAAGTTAAGTCAACTCTCATCTGACCCAGAAACATCTATGACTTCCACGTACAAGTGAAAAAAAAAAAAAAATACTGGGGTGGAAGAATTACTTTTCACTATATAACTTTTAGTACTGTCAGGATATTTTACTATGTAAACATTAACTTCTATTAAGAAAAAATTCCCATTACTTAATAATGCAAAAAAAAATGACTTTAGTCTCCTTACTCTCCCAGTAGTATTTTTATGCAGGAACATGTGGACATCAGATGGAGAGAAGAAAGCATCCCTAAATTCATAATCATTTTTGTTTAGTTTTGCTTGGAGGGTGCCAAGTCAACAGGCAGCAGCTCGCTGCCAGAGGTTTATGGTCTGGTTATTAAGCCAGCCAATGGGGTTCTACTGCTGAAAGTTTAAGGGAAATCTGAAGACCTTCACTGGGCCCTTGGCCTTGCAGAAAGTGATACAGGCAAGGATTTCTAGGCTCAGGTGATGGCCTGACTGGGTCAGTCACTGCCACTTCTCAAAAGTCTTGGAGCTGCTAAGAAATGAGAACAGAATAAGTCAGGGCTGGCAATCAAGCCTTGCTGCGGGTGTGGGTCAAGTGAATCACAAGTGGACCCCACCTGACAGTCCCAACCTTCTTACATGTTATTTTATTACATTTTTTGTTATATATTAGAGTATTCTACATAGAACATTTGCCATATTATTAAAAATAGCATATTGTAATTGTTAAGCTTGAACTGTGGATTAGTCAAAATCTGCTGCTTCATTTAGGCCCCACCCACAAAGTATCCTTATTTTGAGACTGATCTTCAAGACACCACCCAACCTTCCCCAGTGGGCTGAGTCAGCACTGGATTCACTACCTACTTCCAACCCCTCCATCTTCTGTTGCTTGCAACACTCAAGTTGCCTTCTAACAGTCTTATCATCAGCCTCCATCCTGTGATCTGTCTTCTGTCTCAGAGGCCTGACACCAACCTGTCTATTGATTTCTTACACAACATGTGTGTGTGCTCAGTCGTGTCCAACTCTTTGGCAACCCCACAGACTGTAGCCCGCCAGGCTCCACTGTCCATGAAATTCCCCAGGCAAGAATACTGGAGTGGGTTGCCATTCCCTTCTCCAGGGGATCTTCCCAACCCAGGGATCAAACCTGGGTCTCCTACATCGGAGGCAGATTGCTTACCACCTGGGACACCAGGGAAGCCCCTATCTTACACGATCCTTCAGCCCAAACACAGACACAGATCACACCCAGCCACACTCTCCCCATCTGGCGCACACACTCCNTACTGGAGTGGGTTGCCATTCCCTTCTCCAGGGGATCTTCCCAACCCAGGGATCAAACCTGGGTCTCCTACATCGGAGGCAGATTGCTTACCACCTGGGACACCAGGGAAGCCCCTATCTTACACGATCCTTCAGCCCAAACACAGACACAGATCACACCCAGCCACACTCTCCCCATCTGGCGCACACACTCCTCACCCCACCAAATCTGCCCTTCTCCATCTGCCCCTGAGCCACTTCCTCTTCCCCCATCCCACTTCCCACATGCTCAGCTACCAACCTAGAAGTCACACAACCTTTGTAATAACACCCTCCTGACACAAAAAACCCTCACCCACTGGACCCTTCAGCTTTTCAGTCCGAGGCCCAGGCCAGCGCCACTGTTTTATTCTGCTTCAACTTCTAGGATATTATCATTACAGAGACAGTCCTGACAACAGGCTGACTAGGTCCACTGTAAACCCGTCTCACCAGCCCAGCCAGCCACGTGTACACACCCTCTTGGCCATGTGAATACACCCTCTTGACCACGTGTGCACACCCCCTTGGCCACACCAGGCAGCCCCAGTCCTGACTCCACAGTCCCTCTTCCGGAGACTCACACGGCTCTGCTCCCCTCAGAGCCCTCCCCGCCCTCAGGGGCCGTGCTCTCCCCGGCACACTTGACTGCATCCCTTCCCAGAGCCTCGGAAGCCTTATTCCACACACTTTCCTCCTGTCTCTCACACTCACCAGCCCTTTCTCCTAAGGTAACTGTCAGAGGTGAGGGCTTGGTCTCTCCCCAGTAAAATAAGATTCTAAAAACAATGAACTACCAACACTGAAAAATCAGGACTTTTCACTTTAAAAAACCAGGATTCCTGGCTCCTGTGGGAATACAGAATCCTCTGCCCCGAAGGAGGGGCACACCCAAAGAGCAAAGTCCTTAGCGCTGATGGCTGGCCGGCGGCCGCCCTGTCCCTCCTTCCTTGCCCCGCCGCCCCGTGCGGGCCCTGCTCTCACAGGCCACCCCATGCTTACACACGGGCTCTGCTACCCACCCCCGACCCTGGTCCCGGAGGCCACCCCACCCAGCTGCCCCCACCGGCCCCAGCCTCTCCCCTTCTCGCTTCCCCGGGGAACGGGCTCCCCTTGCGTGTAATGGGATTTCTGCTGTCAGCTCTGCTGGAGCCGCAGAGGCTCGCCAGGTCCTCCCGCCCAGGAGCCCCGGAAACGGAGCGCTGACGGTCGGTCGCTGCTCACAAGGCCGCCCCCATGGCTCTCCAGACTTTGCTCTGTTTCTCCTCCCGACCTCCGGCGATCGGCACCTGGAAACACCTCTGAGTGCCATACAG
Source organism: Oreotragus oreotragus (assembly GCA_006410675.1). Classification (NCBI taxonomy): domain Eukaryota; kingdom Metazoa; phylum Chordata; class Mammalia; order Artiodactyla; family Bovidae; genus Oreotragus; species Oreotragus oreotragus. The sequence goes on from SJYX01015405.1 coordinate 68,381, forward strand.
ACCCCACAGTGAGCACACTCTCCCCGAAACACTGCACCGGCCAGCCCAGGCCTTAGAGTGTCTCTCAGGGAAAAACTCGATCCAAACCTAACCACAGTCCTGCACCTCCAAAGGTTCGCAGGCGAATCCTCTTATTCAGCGTTACCGCTCACTCCTCAGCTGCGAAGCACTGGTGCTGAGAGACCCAACTGAAGGTCCCCTACCTCTGCTGAGGAGCTCAGTCTAGAGGAACACAGATGGATAAACTGAGCATCAACACAATACACAGCATGACAGAGGGAAAAGCAGCCCCAAGGGGAAGGCCAGGAAGGGCCCGGGCCGCCTCCTGGGAGAAACGCTGGCGCCGTCCTCGGCCCCTCACACACCCACCGCCACCACCGCAGCCCAGGCCTCCGGCAAGTCTCCTCACTGGTCTCCACGCCTCTGTTCCACCCATCCTGCCTCCTGCTCAAAACCATGCTCCCCACTGCAGCGGTGTGACCTGCCTAAAATCCGGAACAGAGTTCTCTCCTGCTCAAAGCCTTCCAACAGCACTGGGATGAGCATCCATGGTCCCATCACCCAACACCGATTCTCTGCCTGCATCTCCCCTCTCTTTCCATTGTGCCAGTGGCCCTTCAGCTACACTGATCTTTCTCTTCTTTAGGGTGAGCTCTCTTCTGCCGCCTGACTTCTGCACACACCACTCTTGTTACCTGGAATCCTCTGGCCCCCACTCTCTGTACTAAAATCTTTTCTGACATCTGGATCTTAACTGGAACGTCATTTCCCCATTATTTAGCTTGCTTTGAAAACGCTCATAATTCACTTAATTATCCTTGTTTTTCCTCTACCCCATTAGATTGTATGATCAACAAGCACAGGGACCGTGTTTTTTGGTTCACTGTGTATTTACAGTATCTGGCACTTAGCATACACTCAATAAATATTTGCTCAGTGATGATGTAAAAGGCTCTTTCCTTCTCTGAAGTCCCAAATGTAAGCATCCCCTTGGGCTCGTTTCTCAACCCTCTCTGCCACGCCCTGTTTTCACCATCTCCAGGCTGCTCACGCTCATCTGTACCTCCAGAACTGACCTCTCCTGCCAAGATCAAGCTCCACAATTATGAGGCCTGCAGGACAGTTTCAGGAATTCCTCTCTGGCACCTGCAGCTGAATGTGCCTCAAGACACACTCAGCAACTATCCTCAGACAAACTCTCCTGTCTTTTTTGCATTTCTGTTAATGATGATATTCTTCTAGAGCTCCAGTGACTAACTTCTCTCTTTCCTTCACTCACTGACAAGAAAAACTGATTCCCACCTCTGAAAATGCACCTATATGTTCCTGTACGTATGGTCAACTAGACCGGTGCACCTCAGGTACTACCTCTAGTCTTAAAATAAAAATCACCCAACTACACACATATCAAAGTTGAATTCGGATGTCAGTCAACAGTCCCATCAAAATCAACGGCTCTCTGTTGCTGCTGCTGCTGCTGCTAAGTCGCTTCAGTCATGTCCGACTCCATGCAACCCCACAGATGGCAGCCCACCAGGCTCCGCCGTCCCTGGGATTCTCCAGGCAAGAACACTGGAGTTGGGTGGGAGGAGGGAGGGGGGTTCATGTTTGGGAGTTCGTGTACACCCGTGGCGGATTCATGTCAATATATGCCAAAACCAGTAGAGTACTGTAAAGTAAAATAAAATTAAATTAAGAAGAAGAAGGAAAAAAAAAAAAGAACACTGGAGTGGGTTGCCATTTCCTTCTCCAATGCATGAAAGTGAAAAGTGAAAGTGAAGTCACTGAGTCGTGTCCAACTCTCAGCAACCAGATGGACTGCAGCCCACCAGGCTCCTCTGTCCATGGGATTTTCCAGGCAAGAGTACTGGAGTGGGGTGCCATTGCCTTCTCCGAATGGCTCTCTACTGTCCTCCAAATAATGTGATCTTCTTCTGCCTGGCATTCGAAGTCTCTCGATCTTGTCTGCACTATCCTAACCAGACAGTCTACTTAGAGTTTAGTGGTTAAGACCATAAACTCTGGAGCCAGACTGTCATGTAAGCGCACAGAAACAGGGATGAGTGTGGATCCCAGCTTCACCAACTTCCCTGGACTGTGGTCCCTTCATCCTTCATCTGTACGATGGGATAACGGTAAAAGTATTAACCTCCAGGGACTGTTAGTAAATGAATTACAATGAAAACTAAGAAACAGACAAAACAACAGATTAAAGGAATAGAACACTTAGAATAGTGCCCAGCACTGATCAGCGCTACAAGCATGCGTCCTGGGTGTGCTCTGTAGCACCGTCTGCAGCTGTCAACAGCCTGCATCCCAGTCTTTCTCAGTCAACCTGCTGTTCCCCTGATACTCCCCAAGCTTCCCCTCGTGAGGTGAGAGCCCGCAACAGCAGCTCATCTACACTGGTAAGCCGCCAGCACTGCACCCCTTCCTCCAACTTGGAGCATTTCCAGTCAAAAGCTCCTACCGCCAAGCCCCTTTCTCTTGGGGGCGTCCTTACAGCTCAAGCGCTGAAATGCGCCAGAGGCGGCTTGTCGAAGGGCTCCAGCTCTGCGCAAAGATGCCTTGTCTACCATTAACAGTCTTCTTCGTCCCTCTCCTTTCTCACCCCTCTCCCAAGTTTCCCTTCAGAGACCATCTTGCAACCCTTCTCCATGCTGAGTGGCAAAGGTGTTTTTGTTCTCTTATGCCCTTGACTCTGGGTAAAAGTTGAAGTTCTCATGCCTGCTCTCCCTGCACTAACTGCAACAGTCCTATTTTGTTAGGATGTGTTTTGCATGGAAATGCTTAAAATAATTAAAACTAATTCTGCAGCCTGACTATGAGCAGAATATGGACTTCTCTCTGAAGCGGTCAGACCTCACTTAACCCTCTACAACGCCTGCCATGCACAGGGACTTGTAAATACTAATAAAATGTTTATTGATAACTCACTAATCCCAAGAGATGGAAAAATGAGATTACTAGAAAATTTCACTCACTCTTTAAGCTTAAGAGAAACAATAAATTATAAACTGCAATACACAATTTCCAAAGACCAATCCAATAACTTAGCATGTGGCTTTACCAACAAATGCAAATTCTACTTCTTTTTATACCTAAACTGATACTTTAAAAAGAAATTTTTTTTAACAAAAAGGAAGTTGTAACTACTGAGGACATAAAAATCCAGCTAAAACCATGACATCTAAACCTAAGGAACTGTTTTCAATTCACTTCAAGGCTCCCCAGAGGGCTTTACCTAGTGTCCCTTAGTGTTTGTCCCACAGCTAAGACTGTCAACCAGAAACCTACGCTTAGACATCTTTACAGAACCATCATACATGCTCTATGTAACATTAGAAGTTACAATGACCGTAAAAGGTTCTTATAAATAGGTGATAGGTGATAGGTGAAGTCGCTCAGTCGTGTCCGACTCTTTGCGACCCCGTGGACTGTAACCTAAGAGGATGAGATGGCTGGATAGCATCACGGACTTGATGGACGTGAATCTGAGTGATCTCTGGGAGCTGGTGATGGACAGGGAGGCCTAGCAAAGGGGTTGCAAAGAGTCAGACATGACTGAGTGACTGAACTGAACTGAAAAGTATAATTATGATTTCTTATGTGATAGTTTATTGCATTTATTAATAGAGACTTGATGTCCTGAGATGAGGTGAAGTCGCGCAGTCGTGTCCGACTCTTTGCGACCCCGTGGACTGTAACCTACTAGGCTTCTGCGTCCATGGGATTCTCCAGGCAAGAATACTGGAGTGGATTGCCATTTCCTTCTCCAGGGGATCTTCCCGACCCAGGGATCGAACCTGGGTCTCCCACATTGGAGGCAGACGCTTTAACCTCTGAGCCACCAGGGAAGCCCTCTTGATGTCCTAGATATTGCATTTATGATGACTATTCTATTGAGATGTTATATGGTATACCATATAATGTGTATCTTGATATGTTTATGGTATATCATAAGATGTTATATAGTGTATCCTTTGCTACGGTACATTATTGGCGTCATAACATTATTGGCTGAGTTCTTATAACATTTCTGTGTGATATGGGGTAAGCCAGATTCTGTGAATCTCACTTCTCTCATTACTAAAGTAAGAATGATTCATCTCATGTAGTAATTGTTTCTTTTTTTTTTTTTTTTGATTTTTCTGAATGTTTATTTCAGAAACTTGGAACTGGATGACTGCAAACAATAAAACTAATAATATATTAATAGAGAATATTAATAATATACAGTTGGTCATTCTTTTTTCTATTCTACCGCAGCTAACTGACTGGAAGTCAGTTTGAGTAACTACGACTCATATAAGACCCTCACCAATAAGTGACTATATATAGGAAAATCCATAATAGATCTAAAAACCATCAAAGAAAAAATGATAATAAAAATATACAGTGACATCTTAGTTGGTATAAGAAATAGGATGATTATGAAAGCAAAGCCAACAATCATGTACAGGCCATGGAAGCCGGTGGCTGTCACGAGTGTTGACTTGTATCCTTCACCTGAGGTTGTAAAAAGTGCTTTGTAAAATCCCGAGGTTTGCCGCAGCTGTAACCTCCTGAACAGACTGAAATAAAAACGGTTTCCAGAATATCCTGACGAGTTCCATCTACTAGGCTGTGGTAAGCTCAAGCAATACATACTCCAGAGGACAGAAGACATACTCCAGAGGTTGGGAAGACGTCTACTGCACTTAGGGAGAAAGCGCATGTTGCTACCCAGCCTAGTCCAAGTGTAGAAGCAACACCTCAGTGATTCAGCCTTTAAAGACTCGATACATATGAGAACGACTGGTATGAACAAACCTGCAGAAGTGCCTTCTCAGACCTCCCGTCATGAGCACAAGCATAATGAAAACACTGAGTTTTCATGGTCTCACACAAAATGAGACTCACTTATGACTTTGCTCTGAGAAGAGTTGAGCTACTCATTGTTAAAGAGACATGATCCTTTCTGCTCTGAAGATTTGTGAATCATTCAGTTGAGTGTGGTGAATAAAATACTTAAGGATCTAATACATAAAAATGCAATAGGCAAAGCACAGAGATTTTTTTCTCCCTTTCTCAAAGGATGGAATATTTCGTATTTGCACGGATGTTATGTCTTGACTTCATGTACAATTATCTATTGACTTTTTTAGTAGAAATACAATAGGACTAAAAATATTGGTATAATACTAATAACTCATGTTGGTATGTGTGCTTGTCAAATAGGATTCACAGGGGATTTAAAATCACAGTTGTCAACGTAAAGGATGAATGCTATTTAGCTTCTTCGTGAATCTATACCATGAATGAAGAGCTTTTCTCAACATACTGCACTGAGAGAAATACAAGGATGATAGGCATAATACTATGCTTTGACTCATGGATATCTAAGCATTGCTCACAGTACAGATCTGATTTTCAACATCAGGGTTCTTTCAGTGTCCTTGAACAGCCTTTGGTTTCCTAAACTCCTTTTTCATTGAGACGTTATCATGTTACCTTTGAAAACATACAGAGAGCACTTCCAATTCCCAGATGAAGCTCAAGGGAAGCTGTGATGCTCACTGCCCTTGAAGGAGTCCACGTGGAATTAAGAAGTACTGTGGGAAGTCTATTCGTAACCACCATGTCTTGGGTCCTCTGGATGACCAGAATTCTGGAGAGGTCAGAAGGAGATGGGAGGCTTCAGTTCAGAGGTCCTACCAAACTCCCAGGATCCACTTCGCTGAAATCCATCTTGGCTGAGTGATGCGTGTGCCCCCACGAAGGATCCCGATTCAGAATGACTATGCAGGGAACACGGGTTCACTACCTGTGTAGAAGATTCCACACGCCCAGGAGCAACGAAGCCCTTGAACAACTCTTGAAGTTTGCATGCTCCAGAGCCCAAGTTCTGTGGTCCACACCCCTCCGCTCTGCTCGCTGGATGCCGATCGAGGGGGACCCAGGAGCCCACGAAATGAGCATTCCCAGCTGCAATCTAATTGTTGTTTCTTATACTGCAAATTACATACAAAAAAGGAGTTGTGTCTCTAGCACAATGCTAGGTTTGGCTGAGACACAAGAAGCTTATTATCTAATGCATAAATTAAATCTGTTGTCTATTGGAATCTTGGCTGGGGGATGGAGTGGGTGGTGAGACAGATATACAGCTATAGGATGTATAGCTGCTGTCAATTAGGTTTCTTATCTGGATGAAAATAAGCCACTAGAGTATTTTGAGCAGAAAGATGACATGTTCAGATTTGAATTAAGAAAAAAAAAAATCAAGCAACTGCATTGAACATGGCAGGAATGGTGTCCAAACCAGGGGATAGAATTCAGGGTAGAACAAATAATGGAGAACCAGACAAAAAGAGAAAACAGCAATGAAGCTGGAAAGCAGGGTTGAAGAGGGTGAGGGGGATAGGGAGGTGAGGGGAGAATAGTAGGAAATGAAGTTAGTGGTGCAATAGCATGCAAGCCAAGGAAGGCCAGATGGCCAAGAAAAGGAACATGCCCTTTACACAGAGAAGCGGGGAGCATTGGAGGATTTTAAGTAAGACAGTGGCAAGATCCACTGCTTGGAAATTGACTTTGACCTCATTGCAGGCAGTTTCATCAATGAGAGACACCTTAGCAAAGGGTTCTCAGCTTGAGGGATATGTTTTCTTAGCCCAGTGACCCTTGGACAAAGATCTGGAATAGCTGGTTCCTGACATCTCTGTCAGAACTCTAGTTTCTAGAGTATGCTGATCAATTCAGATTAATAAAGACAGAAAAAGAAGACACAGAAAATTCTGATTTATGGGAAAAGAGTAAACAGAAAATAAAGTCAAATACCCTGGTGTATGTAAAAGAAAGAAAGATTCCAAAGCCAAAATGTCAGTCATCTTTTCACTAGGAAAAAATAAATGACATCCTATTATTTTTAACATAGTGAAACAACAACAACAAAAAATGATCCCTGTGTGTCTATAGTTGGTTGCACTCTGATTCCTTGTAAGAATCCCAGTTTTAAGTACTTGGCCTTGTAGCCATGTGTTCTGTGTTCCTGTGACTTATGTTTTTTGGGGGAAATTTGGTTACTATCATTTTAATTCCAGCTTTTAATGAAGCTCTAGCTTCATTAAAATAATGAAAATAATTTAAATTCCAAGTTTATTATAGTGAACAGAATTGGATTTACAATTAGATAGATCTCTATTTGTGTGCCTATTTCTTCTACCTGACATTTGAACAGGTTTCTGAAATTCTTAGAACCTTTGCTTCTACTTTTAATATCTATTTATTATCAGGGTCAAAAAAAAAAAAAAAACTAAGATAATATACCAGAACAGTGCCAAATACATAGTAGACCCTTTATGTAAAAGCTAAAGCTAGTTGTCTTTTTCCAGCTTCCTTTCTTCATTTTGAAGGTGGGAGAAGGGAGAGAGAAGGGAGAAGAGCTGAAGTGACAACATGTGGACCCCAAGCTGCTGTTTCCCCGGCTGCCTTCATGGCAAACATTCTAGTTGATTGCAGTCTTCTTGGCTTTGAAACCAGGAAGAGCCTCAGAATCCTTCCCAACACAGAAACTTGAGCTGCTTCTACCAGCCTCATTTGAAATGAAACCTGTTTGCTGTCCCTGGAGTAGATACTAAGGTTGCAGCTGAGACAATCTGAACCCCTAATAAATGGAGCCCAATGTCCAAAATCATACAACAGAGTGGAAGGGAAATTTTTCAAACTGCAGAGAAGCAAGTAATAAGATGTAGAGTAGAACAGCCTGCTGTTGAAGCCTTTTGAGGAACCCTGAGAGAGGAGACGGGCCTGGAACTGGTCTTTGTAGTAAGCTGATATCTGACACCACAAAGTTGTCTACGTCTTAATCCCTGGAAACTGTGAATATGTCACTGTACATGGTAAAATGCAATGGCTAGATAGCATCATCAACTCAGTGCACGTGGAAGTGAGCCAATTCCAGGAGACAAAAGTGGAGGACAGAGTAGCCTGGCATGCTATTGCATGTGATTGCTAAGAGTCGAACATGACTTAGTGACTGAAAAACAACATGCCAAAATAAATTTTTCAGTCATGTTAAAACATCTTAAAATGGGGAGGCTATCCTAGGTTATCTGCGTGGGCCCAATATATTAACAAGGGCTCTTATAAAAGAGAAAGGGAGGCAGGAGAGTGACGATCAGAGGATATAGGAACATAGAAACAGGGGTTGGAGTTGCCAAAAATCAAGAAACGCAGGCAGCTTCTAGAGGTTACAAGAGACAAGGGATTGATCAACTCCAGATCCTCTGGAAGGGCTGCAGCCTTGTCGACACTAATTTTAGCCTTGCAAGACCTATTTTTGAACTCCTGACTTCCTGAACTATAAAATAATAAATCTGTGGTAAGCCACTAAACATATGATAATTGGTTGCCATAATGGATAGGAAATTCATATAGGCTTTGAAAGAACAGGTTAGAAAATAAAGAGGGGCCATTTTGGTGCCAGGTAGATGATAACCAGATGCTTAAATATGAGGATAAGGCAGGTATAAGGTGAGGAAGTATAGATCCAGACCAACCTGGAAGGGGGTGGCAGGCTGCTGACAAGAAGGAATACAGCTCAGGAGTGAAGCCCTTGGACTGATCCGACAGGATGAGTTTGAATCCACCTACCAAGTAACTTTGGTCCAGCTACTGAACTTCTCTAACACTGCTGTTCTTTATCAGAGTAAAAATAACACTACTGCCTGTTTTGTAGGGTTAAATGAGGTAGTAGGTGTAGAGTGTCCTGTACTAATTAAGTCCTTCATAATGGAAGCTGCCCTTTTTATGACTGAAAGGCAAAGCTAAATTTCCATTTGCTAGGTTATAGAAAATTCTGAGTGGCAGAATGAAATTAAGATTTACCTCTTCAACATTGGGTGACTGTCTGAAGATACTGAAGAGGAAAATAAATTAAAAACACAAAAACACTCTGTGGCAAATTAATATGGCAAAGACAAAAGACAGGCAAATCATCCACTTAAGGAAAAGTCTGAGGGAAAGCCACCAGGGAAGCCCCTATATGCATAGGAATTTATTCTATAACTTATGCCATTGTATAAGAACCCTAAAAACTAAAGGAGAAATAAGACATATAAAATCAGAGACGCACTCTGAACTCTCATTGCTAACGCTACATCTGCCCTAAAACATTCCTTCTTCTTAAGGACTAAAAGGGTTTCACATTGAAGATGTCCCTACAGAAATACAAGGAAAATGGCAGAGGAGAGCCTGAACTGAATGACTGATCACTGACTTCTAGTTTCAAAAAGAATCAAGTAGTTATACCCTAGGCAATGCTAGTCAGTGTGGACCTTAGACAGCAAGCTGCTTGTACCTACTCCACAAGGAGTGAGTACAGAGACTGAGGGTAAAGACTCAGAAACTCTGACAGCAACATTACAGAATTTTACATCCACTGAATCTAAAACTACAAAATCGGAAGTTATATATTGTACATTTTTTATTTCATTTTTCTTGTAATTCATTTATTACATATGTTAGAAAAGAACTGGCCCAGGACAAAAACTGGTCGTCAGGGACATTTGCCTCCGGGAAGAAACAAACATAATAAAACTCATAAATGAGGAGAGAAGGCAAAACCTCAGTCCCTGCAGAACAACCCAATGGTGACTACCCTGGGTCTTACCTTTGCCTCATATATCCTGGACCTGGAGCTGAAGGAGCTGGCCAACTGGAATGGAAATGCTAACAGGCACAGACCAAAAAAAAAAAAAAAAAAGCCCAACAAAAGCCTGCTCTCTCTAGCCAAAGGACCAGAAAAGGGACATCCTAGCAAGACAGAAAACTCTAGGGGGAGAATAAAACCCACTCTGCTCCAGACAAACACCATAGAAAAAACTGTGGCCCATCCAGGCCAACGAAGGTAAGGTACAACAAGCTCAGACTTCCATATCCTCACCAAGCTGTAACAAGGCACCCCAACCCTCTCCACAATGCAGTGCTGCTGAGAAGGCCAAGTAGAGCACCCAGGCTTTCATCTATGTCAGCTGGTAACAAGGCACCCTTCCACACCATGTCCCCTGGGAATCCTGGACCGCTAAACCCACCTGGCTGCAACAGAACACTCTCTCTACTTCTTAGGGCAAGGGAAGTCAAGTGGGGAGCCTAGGAACCATGTGGCGTCCCCTACCCCTGACAGAGAGGTATCCCAAAAAAAGCCAGCTACAACGAAGGTCCAAATAAGACCTAGAATTTCAGAGCATATTGTGAAATTTTCCAGGTTTTAATTAAAAAAAAAAAAAAATCACTCACAATACCAAAAGCCAGGAGGACCTCAAACTAAATGAAAAAGACATCAGCAGACCCCAACACTAAAACGACAGAGATAGCAGGATTATCTGAGAATGATTATAATGCAGCTATGACAGAACTGCTTCAACGAGAAATTTCAAGCATGCTTGAAATTTAAAATAAATAACCTCAACAAAGAAAGAGGAGATACAAATAAGAACAAAATAGAAATTTTAGAGCTGAGAAATACTGAAATAAAAAGTTGATGAACTCAATAGCACAATGGAAGGGACAAAACTGGAAGACACAGCAATAGATATTACTCAATCTGAACAGCGGAAAGAAACTAGAGAAGAACTGCCAGCCTCAGGAACCTGTGGGACCATAAGATCTAACATCTAAGTAATTAAGAGTTGAGAAGACAGAGAAGAGAGTGGACTGAAAAGGCACTCAAATAATGGTGGGACTTCCCTGGTGGTCCAGGGGCTAAAACTCTGAGCTCCCAATGCAGAGGACCCGGTTTCAATCCACATGCCACAACTGAAAAAAAAAAAAAAAAAAGAAAGAAAGAAAGAAAGATCCTGCATGCTGCAATCAAGATTAAGACCCCAAGAGCTGCAACTAAGACCTGGTACAGCCAAATAAATAAATTAATACGTTTTTAAAAAAGAAAAGAAATAATAGCAAAAACTTACCGAATTTGGCAAAAGACATAATAACTACAGGTTCAGGGAGCTGAGTGAATGCAAAAAGGATAAACTCAAAGGAATCCAAACCAATATTTACTGCAATTAAACTGAAAACTAGAAGTAAAGAAAAAGTCCAGAGGATGGTGAGAGATAAACGATAACTTAAACACAGAGGGAAAATCTGCAAACAGCGGGTTTCTCATTAAAAACCGCGGAAGCCGTACGACTTCCCTGGCGGTCCAGTGGTTAAGACTCCACGCTTCCAGTGCAGGGGGCAGGGGTTCATCCCTGATCCGGGAGCCAGGATCCCATGCTGCACGGTACGGCCAGACTAAACAGAAACAAGAAAACTGCAGAATAAAAAAGGCTGTAATTTAGGAAAAAAAAAGAAAAAGAAACTATAGAGGCCAGAGGTAAATGGTACGATAGTTTTTAAGTGCTGAAAGAAAAGACCCACACAGAATCCTGGGCTTCCCTGGAGGCTCAGTGGTAAAGAATCCACCTGCCAACGCAGGAGTCACAGGTTCCATCCCTGATCCGGGAAGATCCCACATGCTGTGGAGCAACTAACGCCGTGTGCCACGACTACTGAGCCTGTGCTCTAGAGCAAAGAAGCCAAAACTTCTGAGCCCATGTGCCACAACCACTGGAGCCTGCATGCCCTAGAGGCCATGCTGCTGCTAAGTCGCTTCAGTCGTGTCTGACTCTGTGCGACCCCACAGACAGCAGCCCACCAGGCTCCCCCGTCCCCGGATTCTCCAGGCAAGAACACTGGAGTGGGTTGCCATTTCCTTCTCCAATGCATGAAAGTGAAAAGTGAAAGGGAAGCCGCTCAGTTGTGTCCGACTCTTAGCAACCCCCATGGACTGCAGCCTACCAGGCTCCTCCATCCATGGGATTTTCCAGGCAAGAGTACTGGAGTGGGGTGCCATTGCCTTCTCCACCTAGAGGCCATGCTCCGCAACAAAGAGGAGACACCATAATGAGAAGCCCATGCACCGGAGCTAGAGAGTAGTCCCAATCTCTGCAACTAGAGAAAAGCCCACACAGCAACGGAGACCCAGCATAGCCAAAAATAAATAAATAAAAATTAAAAGGAAAAAAAACACAGCAATACATAGTCCTATACCCAAAGAAAATATCCTTCACGAATGAAGAGCAAAATCAAGTTATTCTCAAATGAAGAAAAACTAAGAATGTCTGTCACCAGCAGACATACCTTTAAGAAAGGCTAAAGAAGTTCTTAAAAAAGAAATAATAAGGGAAGGAATCTTGAGACATCAGGAGAAAACACAATATGCAAAAATATAGAAAAAGAGGCTTCCCTTCTTCCCTTGAGTTTCCTCGTTTATGTTTGTGAAAGCAAAAACTATAACAGTGTCTAGGGTGCTTATAAATGTTTTAGAAGAAACACATACAACTGTATTAAAATGAGTGAGGATTAAGCGATGCACAGGGAAGCAAGGGTTCTGAGCTGCATTTGAACACGTAAAACGATGACCCCGGCAGACAGTGATTGGCTACACATATATAATGTAATACTTAGCAAAAGCATACCAGTGAAAATATTTTTAATTTAAAAAGCCATACAAAGAAATACACTCAAAAAAACAGTACGTGTGCATGTGCATGTGTTGAGTCCAACTGTTTGTGACTCCATGAACTGTAGCCGACCAGGCTCCTCTGTCTATGGTATTTTCTAGGCAACAATACTGGAATGGGTTGCCATTTCCTTCTCCACAAAAACAGTATATATAAATTAAAATGGAATTCTAAAAAAAAAAAAAAAAACTCAAGTAATTTACAGGAAGCTGAGGGCAGAACAGGAGGGGCAATATTCAGAGAAACAAAAAAAATGGAGGGAATAAACAAAAAGTTAAATGTCAGACTTAAATTCTAACATCAATAATTACATTCAATGTCAATGGTCTAAATGCCTCAATGAAAAAGACAAAGATTGCTAAAATCAGTTAAAGAAAAACAACCCTACTATATATATATATACTATAGACATGCTGTCTACAGGACACAATTCAAACGAAACAGTTTAGGCAGGTTGAAAGTAAAAGAATGGAAAAGGATATATCATCCAAACAATAATAGAAAAGCAATCAAAGAAGAAAAAAGAAAAGCGGTGGCTATGTTAATATCAAAGTAGAATTCGGAGGAAAGAGAATTAGCAGAAGCAGAGAAGGACATCATGCAGTGACAGGAAAGGTAAAGCCACCAAGAAAACACAGCCACCCAAAACGTGTATGCACCAGAGAACTGCGGAGTATGTAAAGCTAACACCGGATGTAACCTAAAGGAGAAACAGACAAGGGGCTTCCCTGGCAGTCCAACAGTTAAGACTCTACCTTCCAATGCAGAGGCTGCAGAGACCCCCACGCGCCTCGGGGCCAAAAGACCAAAACATAAAACAGAAGCAATACTGCCACAAATTCAAGAAACACTTTAAAAATGGTCAGCATTAAAAAATAAAAAAGAAACAGACAAATCAAAAAATACAGTTGGAGACTTCAATACTCCTCTCTCAAGAGTTGACAGAACACTTAAGCAGGAAGGTACAGAACAACTCAACACCATCAACCAACATGATCTAATTAACATTTATAAAACACTCCAACAGCAGAAAACACATTCTAGCCAAGTGTCCACAGAACATACACCAAGATGGAGCATACCTTGAGTCATAAAACCAGCCAAAACAAATTTAAAAGAACTGAAACAGTTTGTTCTCCAATCACAACAAGATCAAAGTAGGAGCCAAAACCAGAAAGATAGCAGTAAGATCTCCAAACACTTGGAAGCTAAACAACACACTTCTAAATAATCCATGGGTCAAAGAAGTTTCAAGGGAAATACATACATACGAAAATAAAAACACAACAAAATTCATGAGACACAACTAAAACAGCGCTTAGAGGAAAATTTATAGTGCTAAAAGCCCCCATGAACATAAATCCAAATAGTACTTTACAAATTATTAGTAACTAGAATTCAACAACATATAAAAGAGATTAAAAAAACCAAGTGGAATTTATCCCAGGAATGCAAGGCTGGCTCAATTAAAAATCAATCAAAATAATCCATCATATCAATAGGCTAAAGAAGAAAAACTACATGACCATAAAAATCAATGCACAAAAAGCACTTATCGAAATTCAACACCCATTCATGATAAAAACTCTCAGAAAGACAGGAATAAAAGGGAACTTCCTCAACGTGATGAGAGCATCTACAAAAACCCTACAGTTAACACTAAACTTAACAGTGTGTAGCATAAATGCCCAACAATCAGCTTTTTTGGTTATACAATATAAATGCCTAGCACTAAGCTTCTAATCGCCCAGGCATCCGAAGACATCCATCTTGAATAAACACACTACCAGATATACAAGATAGAGTCAGGCCACCTCAACCATAAAATTCAGTTTTTTGGTTTCGTCTTTAAGAGAGCTCTGTAGATTAGATAACTGACCATTTGACGGTTTGCTTTTCCCTTCCTGTGTCCTAATTCTTGCTCTTACATTTTACATTCACCCACAGAGAACCACAAAATCCCAGGAACCTCACTATCAGCCACAATGAAAGCAGAAGCCCAATCAGCACTCTCTACCCACAATCCCACTGTGAGGCCTCAGGCGTGCCATGCACCCTCCTCCAGGTCCTGTAAGTAATAAACCTCTTCTTTTCCAAGTTCCCTGATGGTTGTCACTGAGGTGTATCCTACAATCATGGTAAGAACCACCAGGGCCAGTCCAGACACAACACTGGCTCCAAAAGGGGGAAAGTCTGGGTGGGGGCTCACCAGAGGCCCAGGCGAATGCCCTCGGTCACTTCTAGCCAATGGCATCACTACGGACTGCCTGAGACTGACCCAGGGAACAGTGAAAGGCTGAATGCTTTCTCCCTAAGATCAGGGACAAGGCAAAAAGGTCTTCTCTTACTATTCTTCTTAAACACAGTACTGGAAGTTTTAGCCAGTATCAATAAGAGGAGGAAATAAACAGCACACAGATGGAAAAGGAAGAAATAAAACTGTCCCTATGTAGACATGACAAGGTTGTCTATTTAGAAAATCTCAAGGAATCTACCAAAAAACTCCTAAACTAATAAACAGGTTCAGCAAGACTGTAGCATACAAGATCAACATAAGAAAGTTATAAAAATATTTCTCTATATTAGCAATGAACACATGGATCCCGAAAAATTTTAAACAGTTGCTCAAAATACAAAGACTTATACATAAGTCTAACAAAAACCCAACAAAATTTAACAAAACACAGACTTGTATGATAAAACTACACAACGCTGACTAAAAATATCAAGAACCTAAATAAACGAAGAGACATACCATGTTCATAGATTAGAAAAGACAACACAGTAAGACATCAATTTCCCCCCAAATGATATACAGGTCTAACACAATTTCTATCAAAATTCCAATAAGACTTTTTTTGTAAATATAAACAAGATTATTCTACAACCTGTATGGATAGGCAAAGGAATGAAAAGCTAATACAATTTTGAAAAAGACAACTGAAGTGGGAGGAATCATTCTACACCTACGTAAGACTTATCATATCCCACAGTAACCAAGACTATAATACTGGAGGAGGGATAGACACATAGATCAATAGGACAGAATAAAGAACCTAGAAACAGACTCATACACATATACGCAACTGATTTTTCTTACAGATACAAAAACAATTCCATGGAGGAAAATGTTGTCTTTTCAACCAACAGTGTCACAATAGCCAAAACTGGAAACAACCAGATGCCCTTCAACAGGAAAATGGTTATAGGAACCATAAAAGTACATCCATATTATGAAATACTACTCAGCAATAAAAAGGAAGCAACTATTGATATACACAGCCCTTCTCTTAGTCTCCAGAGAATTATGCTGGCGGGGAGGGGGAAGACGTGAATCCCAAAAGGTACTTATTATATGATTCCATGTATAGAACATTTTGAAATGACAAAATTATAGAATGGAGAACAGATTGGTGATTGCCAGGCCTTAAGGAGTGGATAGAGCGGGCGGGAGAGGGTATGGCTATAAAAGAACAGCATGCAGAAACCATGCAGTGTTGGAAACGTTCTCTGTCTCGACTGCATCAATGACACCGTCATCGTGGCTGGTACCACACTACATTTTTACATGATACCAATGGAAGCAACTGGGTAAAGGCTACATGGGATCTTTCTAGATTATTTCTTGTAAATGCATGTGGATCTGCAATTATGCTCCACAAAAAAAGTTTAATTTAAAAAGCCCAAAACTGGACCTTCACTCACTGCTCTAAGATTCATTACCCAAATGTCAACACTTCAGAATAGGTCTATCTTTGTAACAACCCCTTATCAACCTTGGCTTTGTGGTCAACTGAGGACGCATCGTTATGAATATAAAACAGTATGCCTACCCTCAAGCACCACACACTCGAGTAGCAAGTCGAACACAGGCATAAATCAACAATGAAAGACTTCATAAAGGAGATGGGATTTGAGCAAAGCCTTGAACCAGAGACAGCACTTTCACAAGTGGAAGTGGACAGGGGGACATCCTAGGTAGAAGAAATCACGTATAAAGACGCCGAGCTAAAAATAAGCACAGTACCTATGGAGAAAGGGGCACGTGTGCGTTGTGAAATAACACAAAAGATGGAATAAGCAGCGTGGGGTAACAGCAGAAGGCCCCCAAAAGCCTGAGCAAGGAATGCAAATGTCACTTACTGAAAGAAGACTTCTTCACCAACCCAGCCAACCAAAGGCAGCAGCCCCACCCACCCACCAACAGTCTCTCCAGCACCCTTCACCTTTTCTTTCTAGCACCCTGCACAAGTTGTAATTATCACATATTTACCTGCATGTTCATCTAATGCTGTCTCACCCCAGTCATCTTGAGTACCTAGGAGCACTGGATCTGATACGCAGTAACTGCCCAGTACATATTACCCACCCACCCCCAGTCTCTCCAGCACCCTTCACCTTTTCTTTCTAGCACCCTGCACAAGTTGTAATTATCACATATTTACCTGCATGTTCATCTAATGCTGTCTCACCCCAGTCATCTTGAGTACCTAGGAGCACTGGATCTGATACGCAGTAACTGCCCAGTACATATTAACCGAGTCAATGAACCAACCAGTACTCGCTCCTAGTCCTCTTCTATGCAGCTGCCTGTCTTCTCTCCTCCACTGTCTGTCACTCCATGCAGGTTGGGCCCTCTCTGACCGGCTGCCTCTTTTAGTTCATCCCTCCTTTTTCCTTGCTCCACCTCAGCCCAGTTCTCAACCCACCATAAAAATTAAAACAGTATACTTTAAAACAGGGGTTCACATTTGCAATGTTGTTAACATTCTTTTGAATCTCAACCAATTAAGAATCTATCCCAAGAATGTGCTACTGAAAACGGAGTACTACAGTTACAGGTTGTTACCGAAGCCTAACAGATTCATATATTACATAAACAAGCAAGCAAGAGCTACTCCTGTCATGGCCTTCCTTTCCTGAATATGAGACGCTTTGCCCAGAACTGATGATCCTGTCTGGTCCATGGAAAGCTGTCCACTGAAGACAGCCAGGACAGTACTCCTCAAAGCTACCAAGGTTACACAGAACAAAAGCGGAGACACTTCCACAGACCAAAGACTGAAGAGACATGACTTTAAATGCAATGTGGTGCCGTGGACTGGAGCCTGGAACAGAGAGAGGGCACTGACGGAAAAACTGGCGAAATCCCAATACAGTCTGGAATTTAGTTTAAAAAGAAAAGATACATATACACACACATGCGCGCATATATCTATGGTATTAACAAACAATGAAGACTCAGATTTATAAATATTATTTTATATTATTAAAAAGAGAAAGAGATGGGGCACACAAGCGAACCAGGAAATGAGACTTAGGGTAGCTAGGGGCTCAGAGCTGAAAAGCTACATGTAGATCTGCCTTCGTTTTGCTTCTGGTGCTATGTTCTTACCTGAGGCCCTGAAAATTACTTGGCCTGAAACTGCTTGGAATTAACTAGTTTTGACTTCAGAAATAGGCTCCTTAATATACACAACAAGCACTGACTGAGTGCCTACTGTTTACCAGGCACTGTGAAGTTTTTGGGAATACATGGCTGCAAAAGACACAGAAACGGAAGACACCCTCTCTGCACTCGTAAAAGCTGACTCTCTACTGCGGAAGCCAGGCATTTAACAAGTATCTGTGTAAATGATGAGTGTTTCCAAGCCTTTCAAAGTTGGTTTAAGAGTCCTACCAAACAATCCATCAGGACATTTGCTAAACCCAGTTATCACTGGTGTTCTGAATGAGGCCTTCAGCGTGAAATCAAATCACTTGAGACCTGATATCTGTATCACCTGTGATCTGCTAAATCGCTTTAACAGAAACTCATTCAGCTGACGTGGTTTGTGACCTGAGATTTGGCATTTCTTCCAAACTCTCAGAGGACAGAGATGCTGCTGGATCACAAACCACACCGAATTAGCAAAGCAGTGAAGGTACCACAGAAAGCATCCCTCAAACTATCATGTGAAATGCAAGCTCCATAAAGCCAAGGACATTTTGATTCTTATTCACCACGGTATACCCAGGACTTAAAACTGTGCCTTATACACAGATAGCACTCAATAAATATTTACTGAATAAACAAATGGATATATGGTCTTAGACAAGTTCAACAGTAGCCACTGGTCACACGTGGCTACTGAACACTTGTAACGTGGCTAGTGACTTTTCAAAACTTCAATTAATTTAAATAGCCACATGTGGTTAGTGGCTACCATAATGGCCAATCTCGGTCTAGACACAGATGTGATGTTAAGAGCCCTGGATTAATAAGACCTAGGTGTGAATTCCAGCTCTCTTGCTTTAGCTTGTGACCTGGAAAGTTACAATTTCTCAGGGCCTCAACTTCTCCATTTGTGAAAGGAGGACAAAATACCCCCCACCCCTACCCCACCTCCAGCCTCTCAGGGTTCTTGACAAGAATTGTTACAGGTCATTGTATTAAGCATAAAGTACCGTCTCTGCCCTCCAGAAACACTTCACAATCACAAAGACTACTCTGACCATTGCCCACACTTGCCAGAAAATGTCAAGCCCGCTTGGTTAGCTGAGTGGCTCTGTGAATGAGGCCAAGGTCATAAGTTCGGAGGAGGGGGTACCTTCAGGTAGCAAGGGCTGACCAGGTAAGAGAGGCAATGACACTGCAAATCATCACAATTCCTGGCAAATCTTTAAATGGGCACTGTATTGATTATGGATAAGTAAATGACATTTCATTCATTCATTCTTCCAGGAAGCGCTGCCACATTAACTAAAGCCCGCTACTTCCCATCCACAGACATTTGCTAATTGGGCTGGGTCCTCTTCGCGGGCAGAGGGCCGGGAAGCCCCCACCTCCGGCCGCCCGCGTGTCCTCCCCTCTGTCGCGCCGGCCCGGCGAGGGTCAGCCTGGCACTGCGGCTCCAAGTACCACACGGCCGGACCGAACCAGGAGCCATATTTAGCTGTATTTTCTGGTCAATAAAACAAACTTCCGTCTTCTAAAGAAAAACGGTCCCAACTCAATGTCAAACTAGGACGGAAACTCGCTGCTCGCCGCAGCTGCCAACCAGAGACGCCGCGTGTCCAGCAGCCCCCGAGTCCCCGACCCGGACCCCGCGCCTCGCGCGCCCGCGCCCCGGCCACGGCCGCGCCGGCCACAAAGGGACGGGAGACGCGGCCCCGGCCGGGCCTCTCCGCCTCCGCCGCCGCCCGCCCCGCGCCAGCGGCCGCGGCTCCGGGACGGCCCGGGCGCGGGCGGACACTCACCT
>SJYX01015405.1:91203-116815 GCA_006410675.1 Oreotragus oreotragus
GCGGCGGCGGCGGCGGCCCGTGCGGCTGCGCGGGGGAGGCGGGGGCGCCGCGCGCTCACCCGGATGCGCCGCCCCCGTCCCTGCGGCGAGCCCACCTCGGGGCCGCGGCGCTTCCCTCGGGGCCCCGGAGGTTCCGGCTCCTCCGCGCCTCTGCCCCCTGCCGGCCCGACCCGCGGGAAGGCGCGGAACCCGAGCCCCGGAGCGAGGGGTCCCCGGGCGAGAGCCTGGGGCTGAGACGGGCTCGGCCGTGCCGTCCGGGCTGGTGGTCTCCACCTGAACCTGGGCGCGGACAAAGGGGCCGCTGCCGCCGCCCCAAGTGAGGCACAACTCGGGCCGTTTCACGTCGAGCAGATCGCGGGGTGGGAGGAAAGGACGGTGCCCTCACCGCGCCGACGAGATCCTCTTACCGAGCCCCTTGCTGCTCCTCACCCGCGAGCTGCGGCGGAGGACTCGGAGCTGGAGGACGGTCAGTGGCCCCTCGGCCCGGTCGTGCTGAGCTCTGAGGCCGGCGCCGGGGATGCAGGAGGTTCTGGACCCAGGGTGGGCGGCGAGAGGAGAGGCCCGCGACCGGCACGGCCGGAAGAGGCAGCCAAGCCTTGGGGGTACTGAACAGCCGCGGCCCCCCGCGACGCGGGTAACTGGGGCAGTGTCTCCCGCGTGGTGCTGAGAGGGGCCCTTCCACTTGTGCCCTCCTGGGAACCACTCTTCCTTGACGCTAATTCCAGTACCTAGCTGTCCGTTAATCTAAGAAAAGACGCAGCCTGGTCCTCTGCCACTCACAGACAATAAATTTTCTACTTGAATCATTCAGAGGTTTTTGTAAAGTCTTGCTTGCCAGCCGAGAGTTGGAATGATGAAGCTCATGTTTATACTTTTTATTTTTTAAATAAAGGTATGTTCACAGAAAGAACCAAAAGGCTGGAAGCGAATAATGTTACTGAAGATTGTCTCTGGAATTTTACTATCCTATTTTGTGCTTATCTACATTTTCCAAGTAGTCTAAAATAAAAGTTTAAAGTTGCTTTTTAAAAGTACTTACATAATATTTTGAAACAAAGTGAATCATGATTGGCTTGTTAATGTACCACAAGGAAACTTCACTTTGTATCTTTTTAAAAAATAACCATATTAAGAAAAAAAAAAAACCATCTCGGGCAAAAAAGAGTTGCAAGTTGTATATCTGCTAAATAAAAACTTGTATTCAGAATATATAAACAACTCATAATAAGACTAATAATCAAATTTTAAATGGATAAAAGAATGGAATAGGCATTTTACCAAAGAAAATATTTAAATGGTCAACTATAGCATGAAAAGATATTCAACATCATTAGTCACTAGGGAAATGCAAATCAGAACCACAATGAGAAAGCTCCTCACACCCACTATAATGACTGTAATAAGACTGAAAATAGCAAGTGTTGGTGAGATGAGAAATTAGAACCCTGATCTACATTTCTGATGGGTATGTGAAATGGTGCAGCCACTTTGGAAGTTGATTTAAAAGATGCTTTAAAAATTATACAAAAGAGTACCACATGCCCCCAGTATTTCCACTCCTAGGTGGGAAAAAAAAACCTGAGAATATGTTCAGATAGCAAGTTGTATATAAAATTTCATAGGAGCATTGTTCACAATACCCAAAAGGTAGAAACTTTTAGTCCAGATGTCCAGCAACTGGTGAATGGATACACTAAATGTCATATATGTATACAGTGATTGCTATTCAGCAATAAAATGAAAAATACATAGAAAATACATGGAAGGTACATATATCACAGAGGAACCTCAAAAACATTAAACTAAGTGGAAGTAGCCAGATGGGTAGCCATCATGGGTAAGGTTAGGCGGTAAGCCTATGTCAGCATGGTGAAGGCAGTGTTGGGAGTGGTTAATGGGGATCATAAGCCGTGGGGAAGTTGCCTTGCTTTGGATCTGGTGATAACAGCAGTACATTTGAAGCTTTTGTAAGGGACATGGGCAAGTAATGGTGACTAATCGTTGTGTTAGTTTACTGATGTCTCTATCCAAAAGCCCCAAAGGCTGGGAGCTTACACAGTTCCTTTCCGGCCTGCACTCGAAGTCCTTTGGGGGGTGGCAGTGGGGGTGGGGGACTTCAGCCCAGGCTGAAGAGTCCAGAATAGCACATAGTTCCTCTTTGGTAGAGACAGTAGAAGGGCACATGGCAAGTTGCCCAAGGTCTTCTAACACTTCTCCCCTCGTGTCGTTTTTATATATGTGTTTCAATGGCCAAATCAAATGACCTACCATATGTAACTTTCAAAGAAGCAGGAAAATGCAATAAATCCCAACACTGTTCCCAGAAAGCAGAGAGCTGCAAAAATCTGGATTATAATGTTAATGACTATCATAAGTATCAAAATTGGAGGGTAACTTTTTTTAACCTTTTATTTTGAAATAATTATGAATGCATAAGGAGTTGTAAAAACTACAGAGACATACTTCATACCTTCACCCATTCCCCCCAGTGGTTACTTCTTATAATGGTAGCTTATAAAAAAGCTATAAACTTGTTAACTATACTTAAATATCAAAATATCAAAACCTGGAAATTGGCATTGGTACAATGTGTGTGTATGGTTCAGCACCATTTTATCACATGTGCCGATTCTCTAACAATCAAAGTGCAGAACTATTCCATCACCACAAAGATCTTCACACTCTTCCTTCGTAGTCACCCCCATCTCTCCTCCACCCACACCCTCTAACCCCTGGCAACCACAATCTGTTTTATATTTATAATTTTTTTTTATTCAAGGATGTTATGTAACAGAATTATACAGTATGTGACCGCTTGAGACTGGCTTTTTCTTTTTTGTCTCTGCCAGTTAAGCATGGACTGTGGGCCTTCCATGTTGCCCACAGCCTTCTATTAAAAAAAAAAAAAATTCTTATAATTTATTTATTTGGCTGCTTCTGGTCTTAGTCATGTCATGTGGAATCTTGTGTGTGGGCTCAGTAGCTGTGGTACTCAGACTTAGTTGCCCTGGGACACGTGGGATCTTATTTCCCTGAACAGGGATCAAACCCATGTCTCCTGCATTGGAAGACCGGTTCTTAACCACTGGACCACTAGGAAAGTCCCTTTTATTATTATTATTTTTTTTTTTTAGGCATAATACACTTCCATAAGGTTTGGTCATTTTGTTTTTTTGCTCACTTGTCAGTTGGTCTGGGGTCAAAGTGCTGGCTCCCCATGTGGCCTTCTCTAACACCACCCCAGCAGTGGGTAGAGGTGTCATGAGTGGTGCCTTCCAATGTTAGAGTGAAGGGAGGACTCCCTCTGTTCAGCCTTTAGTTACCTGGGACAGGGGGTGAGGTCACTTTCTTTTTTTTTTTTTTTGCTGCAGGCTTTGGCTAGAATCGAGTGAAGTGAAAGTTGCTCAGTCATGTCCAACTCCCTGTGACCCCATGGACTGTAGCCTGTCAGGCTCCTCTGTCCGTGGGGATTCTCCAAGCCAGAATACTAGAGTGGGTAGCCATTCCCTTTTCCAGGAGATCTTCCCAACCCAGGGATCTAACCCAGCTTTCTTTCCCACATTGCAGGCGGATTCTTTCCCATCTGAGCCAGCAGGGGAGTCGGAATAGGGTAGTTTCTGGTGTAAACGTTTTATACATTGCCGTTTTCCTGGTCCTTTGGCTAGCGAGAGCAGGCGTTGCTTAGGGTTTTTTAAAAAATAGTTCTGTCGTGCTCCTGGGTTGCCAGCTTCTCCAGTCCAAGACGTACACAGCAAAACAAATCAACAGAAAACAACTCAGAGAACTCATTGTCCTGTCATTCCTTGGATCCCAAAGTCCTTAGTCAATTCCTTTCTCTCTGCCTTTCAGAGTTTTCTCTTGTTTGTTTCATATACAATGTCCAGGGCTTTTAGCTGTTCTTAGTGGGAAATGCACTCCAACCAAACTATTAGACAGGAACCAGAAGTTGAGAATAAAGGTTTAAAACCTAAATTAGAGCAGATTGCGGATTATTCCTATTAAAAAAAAACCTTCCAGTTTGTTGCATTTCAGTAGGCTTTTATGAGTCAGAGAGAAAAGGCAAGATTTATTGCTAGCTTATTAGGAATTCTACAGATATACTCTGGACATTTACATGGGCTATAATCTCATATGAGAAATAATAGAGGAAATCTTGAGAGCTGCCAGATCATAGACTCAGTGGAGTCTGAGATCAGCAAGCATGAAGGAGTGGAAAAGCTGAGACATCCAGTTAGAAGAAGAAGCTGGAGGTTCTGCAAGTGAAATAGGCCTTGCACTGAGAAGCCTCGGAATATGCCATTTGGGCACATCGTCAGTGAAGGTGAAGAAAGCAGTGGCAGAAATGAACCTAAGACACTGAAAATAACAGAGTCAGACAAGTCATCAGTATGATTTTTTTTTTTTTTTTTTTAAGGTTAAGGAAAGCAGGAGACAGGTTAGAAGCTAAAACCTAAGTCAGGAATAAAAATCATTAAGGGCAATGGGAGCAAGTCTGTTGACAGTAGATTTGGGTGGGCAGTCATCACTTGAAAGGAAATCAAATGGAATGAATCTGAAAGGAAGAAAAATGGGAGAGATTCACCATTCAAAAGAGCTAGTTGGATTAAAACAATCTGAGTTTTAGCACATGTGAATTTATGGTATTGTTAGATGACATTCAGGAAGACTCAGTGAAAAAAAAAAACTTGGTAACTAGCACATGGTGGAAGAGGAGACTGCAGGTCTTTTCCAGCTAAGAACGGCTTTGAGAAATTTATAAAATGCATTTTCTTGGCCCCTTCTTTCCCCCAGTCATAGCTCGTCAGTCTTGCAGGGCATCAGTCAACCTGGAGAATTATTTACACATTTTTAGCAAAGGGCTGAGGCACTGCTTTTATAGATTTAGATCCAAAAGATGTGGTAACAGAAGCTTAGTGACTAATAGCAAAACCCTCACAATATGCCACACCACCTGGCTAAGTGACCCTTGAGATAGTTTCTACTAGCTCTGAGGATTCTGAATATAATCCGTCTTGTACTGCCCTGCCGTGTTGGTCTTCCTGAAACATCAAGTTCATAAAACCGCTCTGTCCACACACATATTTCTCAAGCCATCCAAACCCTTCACAACCTGGTTGATTTCCACCCATCCCGGCCCTCTTGCCCACAGCTCACTCACTCAGAAGTATTCTCTGCTGCAGTCACCCCAGCCAGCTCACTGCTCCCTCTCTCCAGATTTATTATGCTCTTTATTTTTTCCTTGCCTTCTTTCCTCCACCTATCTTAATCCCTAAGGACTCTTTTCCAGTGCAATCTTCTTTACCTTCTACAACCTCTTCAGTAGAGTCTCTCTCTCTCTCTCTTTTTTTGAATTCCTATCATCTGGGGCATTTTTCCCCCCACACAAATTAGCTGGCTCATGATATGTTATCTACAATGTTTTATGTGTTTATGGTTTATATCACCTCCTAGACAGTATGTGCTATACTTTGTACATTTTACATATGAAAGTAATGTATACACATATAAGATACCTACATATGATAAAAAAATTCAAATAAGATGGAAAGATATGAAACAAAGGCTCAAATTCTTTCAACCCAAGAGCATCTCCAAAGATAACTGCCCTTAACTGATTCTTCCTGGTTGTTGCCACCCCACCTCTCCTGATGGAAATCTCCCCTACTTCTAAATAATAGAGTTCAAATTCTTGATATATCAACTTTAAACAATTGTGTTTATCAATCCTTGTGGTAGTACAAATAATCCCCAAATAGTGGTTTACAACAAACACTTACTGCAATCTCCCAAGTCATTGATCACCACCATGCTGGACTTGGTTTGGCTTGGGTTAGTCATAGGCCTTGGGCTAATGGAGTGTCCGTTATTATTTGGGATATGCTTTTCCCATGGCAGAGGCCCATAGTGGAAGAGAAACAATTGAAACACATGTTACTTCTGAAAGCCTCTGTTCAGAGCTGCTGCTGCTGCTAAGTTGCTTTAGTCGTGTCCAACTCTGTGCGACCCCACAGACGGGAGCCCACCAGGCTCCCCCGTCCCTGGGATTCTCCAGGCAAAAACACTGCAGTGGGTTGCCATTTCCTTCTCCAATCATGAAAGTGAAAAGTGAAAGGAAAGTCACTCAGTCGTGTCTGACTCTTAGCGACCCCATGGACTGCAGCCCACCAGGCTCCTCGGCCCAGAGCTAACCACTGTCATTTCCACCCACATTCCATTGTTCAAAATAATTCACATGGCCAAACCCAGAGCTCATGGGGATAAAGGAGAAACTATGTAGGCCCCTCAATCTTTCCCAGCATTAGGGTCTTTTCCAATGAGTCAGTGCTTCGCATCAGGTGGCCGAAGTTTTGGAGCTTCAGCTTCAGCATCAGCCCTTCCAATGAATACTCAGGGTTGATTTCCTTTAGGATTGACTGGTTTGATCTCCCTGTAGTCCAAGAGACCCTCAAGATTCTTCTCCAGCACCAAAACTCAAAGGCAAAAGGAGAAGAGGATGACAAAGGATGAGATGTGAGCTAGCATCGCTGACTCAGTGGACATGAATCTGAGTGAACTCTGGGAGACAGTGAAGGACAGGGAAGCCTGGTGCGCTGGTGTCCACGGGGTCGTAAAGACTCAGACGTGACTTAGCCACGCAACAACAACGTCCGTGCCCTGTGAAGTAGCATGACAGAGAGAGTGGATGTATTATCCACCATCCAAGAAGCAAAAATTTGGAAACAACATCTAACACATGGAAGTTTTTATTGATTTCCACTTATCAAAGATTAGGACTTGGGCCTATTAACCCCACCTATGTCCCCCTCCTCTTTTTAATACTTTGTTAGTTGTGTTATAAGTACTTCTTCTACTAGCTTACTTTATAACCTTAAATTACAAAGAGAAAGTGCTTTTCTGGATCACTCAACTTTAGGTAGTGTCTCACAAGAGTCTTCATTATAAAAAAATGAGGGTATGTACAGCCTTATACTCTTATATCCTCTCTTCTCTTTACATCTCATAATTTATACATTATAGAGTTTTATAACATTTTCCCTCTGTTCTGGAACTGTAGGTAAATCTTCCATGCTTTGTGTATAAATTGATTTAAAAAACTAAAATCCAATAAAAGTTGCTTGAAATATAAAATTGTGTGCATACTATTTTCTGTAGAATCAAGAAATCTAGGTAGACCTGTGGAGAAGGAAATGTACTTACACTTTTCCTAAACATTGTAGATTCAAAAATAATATTTAAAAAACCAAGATTGAATATTTTATTTTCATTACACTCCATATGCTAGTGAGAATCATGTTACTTTTGTTTTACACAGGCTGTGATTTTGCTATAGAGATTTTTTTTTTTAGAAAACTTCCATTTGCCTTACTTTTCTCTTGTTAACAGAGGAAATAATCACCTTCACTCTATCACTAAGTTTATGTAACTTTAAAAATAATACTTGTTTCTTAAAGTAAATTCATTTTCTTATCAAATGCATTTGTTTGAAAGTCATACATCTAGTTAAATAGTTAAAAGTTTTCTATTTTATTTTGAAACCATTATCTTTATACCTGCTGCCCAACAAACAGTCTAGTTGTGGCCATTATTTTTTGGATTTCATATCTTCATCTTTTATTTTGATTTTCTTTTTTTTAAAGTTGAAATGTAATTGCTTTAGAATGTTGTATTAGCTTCTGCTATAAACAAAGTGAATCAGCTATACATATACCCCTTCCCTCCTGAACCTCCCTCCCACCCCTCTGGGTCATCCCAGCACTGAGCTGAGCTCCCTGTGTTATACAGCAGCTTCCCACTAGCTGTCTATTTTACACAGGGCAGTATCTGTATATGCCAATCCTACTCTCCCAGTTGTCTCACCCTCCCTTTCCTTCCCCGTGGCCACGGCTGTTCTCTACTTTTGTATCTCTATTCCTGCCCTGAAAACAGGCTCATCTGTACTGTCTTTCTAGATTCCATACATTAATATATGATTTTTTTCTCATTCTGACTTACTTCAATCTGTATGACAGACTCTAGGTCCAACCACATCATTACAAAGGATCCAATTTCTTTTTTATTGCTGAGTAATATTCCATCGAATACACATACCACATCTTCCTTATCCATTCGTTGGTCAATGGACATTTACGTTGCTTCCATATCCTGACTATTGTAAACAGTGCTGCAATGAACACTGGGGTACATGTATCATTGAATTATGGCTTTCTCGGGGTATGTGCCCAGTAGTGAGATTTCTGGGTTTTTTTATTTTCTTAAAGTATATACTCAAGTGATTTTTTTTCCCTAAAGGGAGGCAAATGTTTAATTCTTACAGTGTGGCTTGCAGACTGTTAAATCGGCTAGATATAGAATTCTACATTCCAAATGACTTTCTGTTAGCATTTTGAAGGCATTGTTCTACTGTAGAACCTAAAGCTAAAAAAACTGAAAGCCATATATGAAAGTAAAATGAAAGTTGCTTAGTCATGTCCAACTCTTTGCGACCGCCATGGACTGTACAGCCCATGGAATTCTCCAGACCAGAATACTGGAGTGGGTAGCCTTTCCCTTCTCCAGGGGTTCTCCCTAACCCAGGGATTGAACCCAGATCTCCCGCATTGCGGGTGGATTCTCTACAAGCTGAGCCATAAGGGAAGCCCAAGGATGCTGGAGTGGGTAGCCTTATCCCTTTTCCAGGGAATATTCCCAACCTAGGAATCGAACCCAGGTCTCCTGCATTGCAGGTGGATTCTTTACCAGCTGAGCCACCAGGGAATCCTTCAGCAAATGAGTTGTTTTTGCTCTCAAGAAGCTTCCAGAGTTTCCTCTTTAACTTAGTATGGTCAAATTTCATAAGAATATGTGAGTTAACAATAAGCACTGTTCAAAAAGCAACTATTTAACCAATAAACATTTTTGATATCCTATTACATGATCAATAGTATTGAAGATACGTGTGGCACATACAAGAGGAACACAGTTATTTCTCAGAGAGCTTCAGTGCACAGGAGTACATTTGTGGTTGGGAATAAATCTTAAACGACTCTAACGTAATGGATTCTTAAATAAACCAAGTTGCATTCAGTCATTTATTTTGTCTTTGATGAGGCTATATACAATAAAAGCTATTTATTTTTCCACCTTCTGGTAAAAATATTAAATTCTATGACTTTGTGAGGAGGAAATAAAGTTAGCCATTCCTCTGTTCTATTGCCCCCTTTTGCTGAAAGCTGCCTTTTGTTTTCCTGTCTAAAGTTTCCTTTCCTTCCAATCTTCTTCCATTACTGTTATTTTAAATAATTATTAAATATTTTAAATATTTAGTAGGTGACTATACAGTTGAAATTCATTATTTTTATTCCCTCTTTTTGGTTTCTCCTGCAATTTGATCACATTTACAATGAGCTTCTCACTGGTTTGGTTTGTCTATTGATATACTTTCTCACAGGATCATAGCACTCACATCCTCTAACCTAGATATCTATACCAACAAAGAAAACAAAACCAAGACCACTTCTTTCCTTTTCTTGTGGGTATACTCCTAGATCACTTAGACCAGCGGCCCCCAACTTGTTGGCACCAGGGACTGGTTTTGTGGATTACAGTGTTTCCACAGATGGGGAGCAGGGTGGCAGGGAAGGCTTCAGGATGATTCAAATGCATTACATTTATTGTGCATTTTATTTCTATTGTTATTACATCAGCTCCACGTCAGATCATTGGGTATTAGATCCTGGAAGTTGGGGACCCCTGACTTAGACCATGAAGGCCAGATTCCTGCCATTACAGTGAGTAATGACATGATCTCCTTTTAAAGTTGATGAGAATAAATGAAATATGATTGGAAAAAAGGACCCAAGATGGTTTCTCCTCAAAATAAGGTGAGACAATACTACCTCCAAATGTTTTTATAATCTGTGTCACCAGTTTCAAAGAAAAGACAATCAAGGAATATTTTAAAGAAATAGATACTTAAAAGCATAGAGAAAGAGCTCACTTCTTTTATACCAAAGGCTTGAGATATCTTAAATTCATGCTTCTCAATCATTAGTGTGATTCAGACTCCTTTGGAGATGCTTGTTAAAAATAGGATTCTCTGGGTCCCACTGATGGAGTATTGTGGAGCAGGTAGAGCAGGTTCTATCCACTCTCAGATCCGGACATCTTCCAGGAAACTTTTTGAGATTTTTTAGGATAGATCTTGATCTAGCAGTTTAAAACCTGAAGATCTGTATTGCAAAAGAACAGCTGAATGCTATTGCCAAACAGTTGCCACCCACCCCACCCTCAAAATGTGTCGCGTATTCTGAAGACTTTGCCATGTTTATCTTTCTTTGCATATCTGTTAGTGACTCAGACAACTAACTGTTGTTGACTAAGTGAGATAAGGTAGGACATTAATATTTTCCTTTGGGAGTTTTCTCAACATCCCTTTCAGACAAATGATTGGAAGACAAATCTTGAAGCAGAGGAGGTTGAAGCCTGAACAATGTACACGTGTGTCTTGTTTGGTCGCTAAGTTGTGTGTGATTCTTTGCAACCCCATGCACTGCAGCATGCCAGGCTCCTCATCCTTCACTATCTCCAGAAATTTGCTCAAATTCATGTCCATTGAGTCCATGTTACTATCTAACCATTTTATCCTCTGCCACTGCTTTCTCCTTTTGCCTACAATCTTTCCCAGCAAAAGGCAGAAGAAGGCAGAGGAGGCAGGAACAGATTGTTCTGTGCTGTGCTGCGCTTAGCCACTCAGTCATGTCCGACTATTTGCAACCCCATGGACTGTAGCCCTCCAGGGTCCTCTGTCCATGGGGATTCTCCAGGCAAGAATACTGGTGTGGGTTGCCATGCTCTCCTCCATGGGATCTTCTCAACCCTGGGACTGAACTCAGGTCTCCCACTTTGCAGGTGGATTCTTTACCATCTGAGCCACTTCACTCAGTCATGTCTGAGTCTTTGTGATCTCATGGACTGTGGCCCGCCAGGCTCCTCTGTCCATGGAATTCTCCAGACAAGAATACTGGAGTGGGTAGCCATTACCTTCTTCAGGGGATCTTCTCGATCCAGGGATCAAACACAGGTCTTCTGCGTTGTAGGTGGATTCTTTACCATCTGAGTCACCAGGGAAGCCCTCTTTTCCAGTATCAGGGTCTTTTCCAATGAACCTAACACACATATAAATTACATTCTTATATAGATATCGATGTGCAACAGACTTTTTACTTTAGAGGTGAGGTAAAAAGGAGGTGAGACAGGAATGTAAGAACTTCCTTCTAATACATGACTAATTAGAAAATCTTCTGGCCATGAAAAAATAAAATAATTTGAAAATCAATGGGAAAAATCAGATAAAATATTAGAATTTTGCATACAGAGAAACTGTATGGTCATCAAATTCCTACCTTTCTGGATGTTTTATTAATAATGTCCTCCCTAACACATCTACCAAGAGGTCATCACCTGAGATTTTAATTTCTCAAAATGTTGAGAATTCAGTGACTAGTCACTCATTCCACTTTTGTTATAGCTCCCTTAGACATTTCTGGCTTACATTGACAGAAAATCTATGTCCTTTAGTTTCACCTTAACATCAATTTTATCTGACATTAAAACAGTTACACTATCTATTTTTGTGTTCTGGATATTTTTTTTTCCTGTCCTTTTGAGACAGGAAGGGGACAAAACACGTTTAAAAGAATGACATAGCCTAAGGACATGACATAAACCCATTAAAAGCAACTAGATCCAGGATGGTGGATGAACTGATGTTCACTTGCCCTTAAGCCTCAGTATACACTCATTGTAACATATCAGCATGCTAAACGACACAGACACAGGGGCCACGACTACACAAAGTGGGCCATGGCCCGATTCCTGAAAATCCCCACCCCTTTCCCAGAGTAACTGGAATACTCCTCCCACTCATTCAGTTCAGTTCAGTTCAGTTCGGTTCAGTCGCTCAGTCGTGTCCCACTCTTTGTGACCCCATGAATCACAGCATGCGAGGCCTCCCTGTCCATCACCAACTCCCAGAGTTCACCCAAATTCTTGTCCATCGAGTCAGTGATACCATCCAACCATCTCATCCTCTATTGTCCCCTTCTCCTCCTGCCCCCAATCTCTCCCAGAATCAGAATCTTTTCCAATGAGTCAACTCTTTGCATGAGGTGGCCAAAGTATTGGAGTTTCAGCTTTAGCATCAGTCTTTCCAATGAACACCTAGGACTGGTCTCCTTTAGAATGGACTGGTTGGATCTCCTTGCAGTCCAAGGGACTTTCAAGAGTCTTCTCCAACACCACAGTTCAAAAGCATCAATTCTTCGGCGCTCAGCTTTCTTCACAGTCCAACTCTCACATCCATACATGACCAATGGAAAAGCCATAGCCTTGACTAGACGGTTGGCAAAGTAATGTCTCTGCTTTTTAATATGCTATCTAGGTTGGTCATAACTTTCCTTCCAAGGAGTAAGCGTCTTTTAATTTCATGGCTGCAACATGAAAAAATAAAATAATTTGAAAATCAATGGGAAAAATCAGATAAAATATTAGAATTTTGCATACAGAGAAACTGTATGGTCATCAAATTCCTACCTTTCTGGATGTTTTATTAATAATGTCCTCCCTAACACATCTACCAAGAGGTCATCACCTGAGATTTTAATTTCTCAAAATGTTGAGAATTCAGTGACTAGTCACTCATTCCACTTTTGTTATAGCTCCCTTAGACATTTCTGGCTTACATTGACAGAAAATCTATGTCCTTTAGTTTCACCTTAACATCAATTTTATCTGACATTAAAACAGTTACACTATCTATTTTTGTGTTCTGGATATTTTTTTTTCCTGTCCTTTTGAGACAGGAAGGGGACAAAACACGTTTAAAAGAATGACATAGCCTAAGGACATGACATAAACCCATTAAAAGCAACTAGATCCAGGATGGTGGATGAACTGATGTTCACTTGCCCTTAAGCCTCAGTATACACTCATTGTAACATATCAGCATGCTAAACGACACAGACACAGGGGCCACGACTACACAAAGTGGGCCATGGCCCGATTCCTGAAAATCCCCACCCCTTTCCCAGAGTAACTGGAATACTCCTCCCACTCATTCAGTTCAGTTCAGTCGCTCAGTCGTGTCCCACTCTTTGTGACCCCATGAATCACAGCATGCGAGGCCTCCCTGTCCATCACCAACTCCCAGAGTTCACCCAAATTCTTGTCCATCGAGTCAGTGATACCATCCAACCATCTCATCCTCTATTGTCCCCTTCTCCTCCTGCCCCCAATCTCTCCCAGAATCAGAATCTTTTCCAATGAGTCAACTCTTTGCATGAGGTGGCCAAAGTATTGGAGTTTCAGCTTTAGCATCAGTCTTTCCAATGAACACCTAGGACTGGTCTCCTTTAGAATGGACTGGTTGGATCTCCTTGCAGTCCAAGGGACTTTCAAGAGTCTTCTCCAACACCACAGTTCAAAAGCATCAATTCTTCGGCGCTCAGCTTTCTTCACAGTCCAACTCTCACATCCATACATGATCACTGGGAAAACCATAGCCTTGACTAGACGGACCTTAGTCGGCAAAGTAATGTCTCTGTTTTTCAATATGCTATCTAGGTTGGTCATAACTTTCCTTTGAAGGAATAAATGTCTTTTAATTTCATGGCTGCAATCACCATCTGCAGTGATCCCACTCATGAGCCTGTGAAATTACCCACCCCTAGAAAAACTGACAACTTCATACCAAAGGGCCTCTCTTATCTCTCTTGCCTTCCGAGACAGCCCTCACTCTGTCTATGGAGTGTGTTTCTTCCCTGAATAAACCTTCTTTCACTTTACTGTGGCTCATTCTTGAATTCTTTCCTGTGCAAAGCCAACAACCCACAACTGGCAGCCATCCCATGGACTTGGACGTGGCCTGGTATGTGACCACCCATCCTCTCCAGCCCCACTTTCTTTGTCTCCCGTTTTAGGTATGCCTTTTGAAAATGACGTATAACGAGAGTTTAAAAGTAAGCAGCAAATTTTGTATTCAAGACCGAGTTTATTCTATTTAGAATTATATTTGACTCCATTCCTACTTTCATTTTATACTTTCTTGTCCTATTTTCTTGATTTTGTTTCTGGTGTCCTTTTTTTGTCTTTTAAAAGATTCATTCTACTTTTCTCCTGTCACTTATGTTTACCCATCTAACAGTTTAGAGATTATAATACAATATTTCTATTCCTTCTAGAAAGCCTAACAATGTTTAGATTCTTTTACTGATGTATCTCTCTTTGAGAAATTTCTAGCCAAATCCTTTGCCCAAATTTAAAAACAATTTTAAAGCAATTTTTTGTTACTGAGTTGTAAGAGACTTTTACATATTCTAGATATAAGCCCCATATCAGATATCTGATTTATAAATATTTTCTTCCATTCTATAGGATTCTCCTCACTTTCATGATGGTGTCCATTGAAGCACGTTTTAAAACAGTTTTGATGAAGTCCAACGTATCTGCTTTTTCTGTTGTCATGTGTGGTTTTCATGTCATATCTAAGAAATCATACAACCCAAGGTCACAAAGACTTACTCCAGTGTTTTCTTCTCAGAATTTTGTATTTTCTGTTGAGATGATTATGTGGTTTTTGTCTTTTATTCTATTAATATAGTGTTTTACATAGATTATTTTTCATATTTTAAGCCAGCGTTGGAGAAGGCAATGGCACCCCACTCCAGTACTCTTGCCTGGAAAATCCCATGGATGGAGGAGTCTGGAAGGCTGCAGTCCATGGGGTCGCTGAGGGTCGGGCATGACTGAGCAACTTCACTTTCACTTTTCACTTTCCTGCATTGGAGAAGGAAAGGGCAGTCCACTCCAGTGTTCTTGCCTGGAGAATCCAAGAGACGGGGGAGCCTGCCGTCTACGGGGTCGCACAGAGTCGGACACAACTGAAGTGACAGCAGCAGCAGCAGCAAGCCAACCTTGCATCCCTATGAAAAATCTCGGTTGTTCATGGAAAGGGCAGTCCACTCCAGTGTTCTTGCCTGGAGAATCCAAGAGACGGGGGAGCCTGCCGTCTACGGGGTCGCACAGAGTCGGACACAACTGAAGTGACAGCAGCAGCAGCAGCAAGCCAACCTTGCATCCCTATGAAAAATCTCGGTTGTTCATGGTGTCTAATCCTTTTTATAAGCTGTTGAATTCAGTTTGTTGGTATTTTGTTGAGGATATTTGAGTCTATACATAAGGGATTTTGGTCTGTAGTTTTCTTGTGATTTCTTTGCTTAATTTTGGTATCAAGGTAACACTGCCCTCATAGAATGAGTTGAGAAGTGTACCATCTGTTCTAATTTTTGGAAGAGTTTATTAAGAATTGGTGTTAATTCTTTCTTAAAAGATGGCAGAACTCACTAGTGAGGTCATGTGGGACTGGATTTTTCATTTTGGAAAGTTGTTGTTTGGTTGGTGTTTTGTCTTTTTGTTTTTGTTTCACTGATAATTCAATGTCTTTACTTATAGTTCTACTCAGATTTTCTCTTTCTTTTGGACTCAGTTACGATAGTTTGTGTCTTTCTAGTAATTTGTTCATTTTATCTAGTCTATTGACTTTTTAAAATTATTATTGTTTTCTAGATTTATTGTTCTGCTGAATGCCTGGACTTAAGTGATAGAACATTCAACATTGTATTCCCTTATAATCTGAAATTTTTATTTCTGAAAGATCAGAAACACCATCCCCACTTTCATTCCTGATTTTAGTAATTTGAATCTTCTCTCTCTTTTCTATTTGACAGTCTAACTCATATTTTGTCAATTTTTCTCTTTTGGTTTTATATTTTTTGTTTTATTTATTTTCTCTCTAGTTTCTATGATTTTGTTCCTTCTGCTTGTTTTGGGTTTAATTTGCTCTTCTTTTTCTAATTTCTTAAGGTAGAAGGTTAGGCTCTTAACTGAGATTTTTCTTTCTTTCTTTCTTTCTTTCTTTTTTTTTAATATAGCAGTTTGCAGGTATAAATTTCCCTCTAAGCCTTGTTCTGTTTGTGTTTCATTTTCACATTCATCTCAAAGTATTTTCTAATTTTTCTTGTGAATTCTCTTTGACCCATTGGTTATTTAGAAATATATTATTTAATTTTAATATATTTATAAGTATCCTAAATTTCTTCTGTTATTGACTTCTAATTTCATTCTACTTTGTTCAGATTACATATTTTGTATGATTTCAATATTGATTTCTATTATTGAGGCTTGTTTTATGCCGTAGAATATGGTCTATTCTGGAGTATGTTCTATGTGCACTTGAGAAGAATACAAATTCTGATGCTATTAGATAGAATGTTATACGCATGACTATTAGATCTACTTGGCTTATAATGTTATTTAAAACATCTACTTTTTAACTGGCCTTTTGCCTGCTCTTGAAACTATTATATTTTTCATTTTCTAGAACTTTTTTTTGGTCGTTTAAAATTATCCTTGGTTATTTTTCTATTGCTCTTTTTCTCTAGTCATATTTCTCTCCCCTTTTAATTTCTATATACAAATTAAGCAAATTTGTTTTCTAGTTAGCATATGATACTTCCACTTAATAGAAGTTTTTGTAGATTGAGTCTTCTGTCTGCTCTCACTTGGGTTGCCTTGTTTTCTTGCATATCTGTAGTACTTGAGAGTGAGCTCCTGTTCTTTGGAACTTTATCTGGAAATTCTTTAAGGTCTGACTTAACTTTTCACAAAAGATTTGACTTGCTTCTCTAGGTGCCTGAAATTACTTTAACTTTTTAGACCAAGATTTTTTTTAGAACCTTGTAGATAGTTGAATACAGGACAAAACTCATATGAGGCTAACAGAGACAGACTTACACACCTTACCAGCAGACATTTACCAGGGAGACTTACTTTACTGCTTACCAGGTAGACTTTTCTCCCTCTCCCCAAATCCAAAGTCAACATGTTTCCTTGTTGTCTTTTTCATTAGGGTGGATTTCTTTGTAATTTATCATTTTATCAATGCTATGTTCCTTGGGGGTTCCCAACATTACACAGGATATCCTTTTGATTCTACACTTGGGCAGGCCTTAGATTTTGGCTTCTGTTTTCCTATCCTGAAGGACTACCTATTGACAGATCAGGGTCACTTGGGCTGATGGTCTCAAGGTAAAAGCCAACCTCAGGGCCATCTTCCCTCCCTGGATTTAACTTTCATTTCATTTTTGGCTTGTGAGGCATTTTTCCTGCAAGTTCAGTAATGCATTTTTAAATACATGTATTTTAAAATTGTATTCAGCAGTTTTAGTTGTATCTTTGGCATGGTTATTTAAGGTATGTAGTTCATCATACTGCCCCATATTACCCAGTAAGCCTCAGAAGCACAGCAACTTCTACACTTCAGAGAAAAGAACACATTAAAAAGTTGTTACTTTTGGGAATTCCCTGGCAGTCCAGTGGTTAGGACTCCATGCTTTCATGCTAAGGGCACAGGTTTAATTTCTGCTGGGGAGCTAAGATCCCACAAGTCACACAGCATCCCCCACCACAAAAGAAAAAAAAGTTACTGCTTTTAACTGCCTTCTGGGTGCATCCCACAATCTGAAAAGACACTGCTTGAATGGGAAGTTCTTGGGGTGTAACC
The DNA here is from genome assembly GCA_006410675.1 of Oreotragus oreotragus. NCBI lineage: Eukaryota > Metazoa > Chordata > Mammalia > Artiodactyla > Bovidae > Oreotragus > Oreotragus oreotragus. The sequence goes on from SJYX01015405.1 coordinate 108,800, forward strand.
ATTCACACTGCTCACCCCTAGTTTCTTCACTCTTGTGTCTGCCCAGTCTCCTTGATATCAAGGTCTCAGGTCAGAAAGACAATGTTCCCAAAGCAGAGAGCAGCAGGATGAACCCATGTGTGAGGATAAGCAGCAGGAATAGACTGGCAAGCTAAGGGTCTGGCGCACGGTGATAGTTGTATATACGTGAGTGACATGTGGCCATCAGAGTGAGGGACAGGGCCATGGCTGTGTACAGTCAGGATGCCACAGGAGAGCCCTCCAATATTTGAGGTCAGTTTCATGTCTCCTCCACTCCTGCAAGCCGTGCCTCTATTTACACATCTTTCAGATCATGACATGAGAACTGCCACTATGAACACTGCTAACAGAACCTTATCCCCCCATGGCAGATGCTGTCACCCCATTAACAGAGTCAGCCAGGACTGCCTCAGTTTTGCCCTGTTGACTCATTTAGAGCTGTCACCTAAAATACTTAATAATAATTCATATCTCCCCCATTTTTTATTGGATTGTTTTTTTTATCTTAGTATATAAACACACATTTATCACTTCAATTTTTTCGTTTCATCCTTCCAGTCTAGCCAGCAAGAGCTTTTAGTTCTGATTTTGTTTTCTTTAGTATGTACTGTCTTTCTTGTCATCTGCCAATAGGATGAGTAGTTCACTGTGTAGTCATCCAAATCACTGATAAAATATTAAGCTAGATCAAAGCTTCCCTCTTGACATTTCCTTCCAAATTGATGTTGATACATTACATAATACCCTTTGGGTATGAATGTTCAACTGATTATTAATCCACCTAGGTGTACCCAGAACAAGTCTGCGTGAATGCCACATATGTTCTTGTCAGTAGCCTTATTACAGGCACACATTTTGCTGAGCTACCAGTACAGTAAACATCTCGAAAGAGTGAAACAAAACAAGTTGAACAAGACTTGTTCTTGGTGCAACCATGTCCAAGCCTAGCAATCTATGTTGCCTTTTTAAGTGACTCACCAACATCATTTTATTAATCCACTCTAGAAAAATGACCCAAGACTGTCATCAAATTTACCAGTTTGCAGTTTGTTTAGGCCTTCTTCCTTCTTTTTAAGATTAAAAAAAATTATTTTGATTAAAAAAAAATTATCTATTTGGCTGTACAAGTTCTTAGCTGCAGCACGTAGGATCTTCAATCTTCATTGCAACATGCAAGATCTAGCTCCCCAACCAGGGGTCACACCCAGGCCCCCTGCCTTGGGAGCATGAACTTTAAGCCACTGGACCACCATGGAAGTCCTTCAAAAACTCTCATTTATATCCATTTAAATCATTTAGCTTGCCTGGTTGAGCTCTTGTATACTGTATTATGCAGAAAGCTTTAAAAGGAGGTCTGAAACATTAGCTTACACAAAATCGAAATTTATTTCTCTCTTACGTAAAAGCTGAGTAGGCACCTCTGGTTGTTATGGCAGCTTCATAATAATCAGGGGCTCCTTGTCCTTCTCTCCTGTTTCTGTGGCATTCTTAACCTGCAGCTTCGATCTCACAGATTAGGATGGGCGTGCCAGCTCCTGCTCTCACTTCTTCATTCGAGCCAGTGGGAAGGCAAAAAACAAAGAAAGAGAGGAAAACACGCTCTTTCCTTTAACGTGAATACTCCAGAAAGTTCAGACATCACCTTTGCTTTATGTCACTGGTCATAACTTCATTGCATGGCCACATGTAGCTGAACAGGAGCCTGGGAAACAGCCATCTTCATTTTTGATGGCCAAGGACCTCCCTAGGTTTACCAAGGTCTTTTCTAGGAAGTCCTGCATCCTAGGAATCCCTGCAGACCTGGGAAAAAAGAGAGGCTGGCCACTCTATATCTAACTAAACCTCGGAGATTCTAAAGAAAGAAGGTGTGTGTATGTGCTCAGTAATGTCTGATTCTTGCAAACCCATGGACTGTAGCCTGCTAGGCTCCTCTGTCCATGGAATTTTCCAGGCAAGAATATTGCAGTGGGTTGCCATTTCCTACTCCAAGGGATCTTCCTGACCTAGGGATCAAATCCGTGTCTCTTGTTTCTCCTGCATTGGTTGTGCTTAGCCACTCAGTGGTGTCTGACTCTTTGCTACCCCATGGACTGTCACCCACCAGGATCCTCTGTCTATGGGGATTCTCCAGGCAAGAATACTGAGTAGATTGCCATTTCCTTCTCCAGGGGATCTAGCCGACCCAGGGATCGAACCCAGGTCTTCCGCATTGGCAGTGGGTTCTTAACTACTGTGCCACCAGGGAAGCCCAAAAGAAAGAAGGGGGAGATGATTATTGGTGGATCACTAGGTCTCTCCCTCACTCTCCAATTTGTTTTATGGATCCACTATTTCTTCTTATATGCAGCCTGTCTTTCCTCCTTTGAGACTGCAGATTTTCCCCCGAAATAGAAGCCTAAAGCAAAATGAGTGTTAAAGAGTCTGCATTGTCCTTATTATCCAGCAACACTGGATCTATGGTCCACTATCCCTTCACTTCCTCTGAACATTTGTGTCTCTTTAACTGATACTGGCATTAAAAAAAATCACTCAGACAATTCACAAAATAATTTATTAAAATGGCAAAGAAGGGCATGAACAGATGATTCACATCACTAGTCATCAGGAAAATGCAAACTAAACCCACAATGAAACCCCACTATACATCCCCTAGAATAACTAAACTTTAAAAAGACAGATAGTAGGGACTTCCCTCCTGGAGGAGGACACGGCAACCCACTCCAGTATTCTTGCCTGGAGAATCCCTATGGACAGAGGACCCTGGAGGGATACAGTCCATGGAGTCGCAAAGAGTCTAACATGACTGAGCAACTCAGCACAGCTAAGCACAGACACGTCCCTGGTGGTCCAATGACTAAGACTCCACAGTCCCAATACACGGGGCCTGGGTTCAATCCCTCATCAAGGAATTAGATCCCACATGCTGAAATTAAGAGTTTGCCTGCCATAACAAAGGTTGAAGATCCCACGTGTTATGACTAAGACTCACTGCAGCCTAAATGAATAAATATATATAAATATATATTTTAAAAAGACTGATAATAGCAAGTAGTGGTGAGAATGGGACACAACTGGCCTCCTCATACATCGCTTTGGCAGACAGTTTGGCTGCATCGTAAGGAGTTAAACACATAGTACAATCTAGCCATTCCACTCCTAGGTATTTGCTCAAGAAAAGTGAAAGCTTATGTTTCTCCAAAGACTTGATCATGGATGTTCACAGTAACTTTGTGCAACTTTATTTGTAATAACCATAAGCCTGTAAATAACCCAAATGTCTTCTGCCAGCTGGTGAATGGATAAACAAATTGTGGTGTAGCCACACAATAGACGCTACTCAAGCAAAGAAAAGAACAAACCACTGACTTATNCCATAAGCCTGTAAATAACCCAAATGTCTTCTGCCAGCTGGTGAATGGATAAACAAATTGTGGTGTAGCCACACAATAGACGCTACTCAAGCAAAGAAAAGAACAAACCACTGACTTATGAAGCAACATGGATGGATCTGAAAATCATTACACTGAGTAAAAGAAGACAAGAGCTAAAAAATAAATATACATGTGATCCCATTGATTGTAAGATCTCATTTGTATAAAATTCTAGTAAATACAAATAACATAGTGACAGAAACGGATCAGAGGTTACCTACGGACAGGGGTAGTAGGAGGGATGGGTTACCAAGGGACATAGGAACTTTTCAAGAGTGACGGAAAGAAATGTTCAGTACTTTGAATGGGCGTTGTTTAATTTCACACTTAAATATATTCAGATTATACCTGAGCAAAGCAGTTTTAAGAAAGTGAACTATTTTTGGCAAAACTAAGATATAGTGTTAGAAGTCAAGATAGCAGTTAGCCTCAGCCAAGCAGGAGGATTGGGGTGCTTAATGATTTAAAAAGCCCTGAGGAGGTTTCTAGAGGTGCTAACTGTATTCTGGGCATTTTTTTAATCTGGGTGCTGGTTACATGGATGTGTTCAGTTGTGAAAACGAATGTATGATACAATTGTGATTGTTGTGTTTTGGGGTATGCATGCTGTTGTTCTATAATGTTTACTGAAGGAAAAAAATCAAGGCCTGTCTCCACTGGGGCTTTGTTCTTCCTGATAGCGTTCTTACACATCTGTCTAACCATGCAGTCACGCTTGGTTCTGCGTCCGTCTTTCCCTCTGCTGTGTGTGTGTTTTCAAAGACTGATCACGACTCAAGCATTCAGTGAATTAACACAGGTTTCTTGCAGGTATGTCCTTATTTACCCACTTGAACAGTTTGGGATTATTTATACCTGGATGATGGCTTCCCTGATGGCTCAGTGGTAAAGAATCTGCCTGCGATACAGGAGCCACAGGAAATTCAGTTTCCACCCCTGGGTAGGGAAGATCCCCTGGAGAAGGGCATGACAACCCTCTCCAGTATTCTTGCCTGGAGAATCCCATGGACAGAGGAGCCTGGAGGGCTACATGCAGGCATACTTGGATGAATTCAAAAAGCAATTTGAGATCATGGACTATACGCTCCTTGAGAGCAGCTGTTGGATTCCAATATCTAGAATGGCTCCTGAAACATTATACGTGCTCGATGAATACACTGATTTCATGAAGGTTGCTGCACATTTTCTCGGAACATTAATACATGTTTCTTTTGAATAAAGTAAGGTCTTCCATCACGTTCTACTTTTGAATTTCAACATATCAGTCTTAGTTAACTAAATTTGTGAATTTACCTTACTGGTCATTTCCTTCATATTGGGGAAACCGAGGCCATAAGCATTTTGTTTCTCAACCACTTTCCTCATGAGAATCATTGGGAACCTCTTGCCTGCTTGGTCTTCTTTCTGTGTCATACTTGTTTTCTTTCCCTCCATCCTCATTCATATTTTGTATAAAAACTCTCGGGTACTATTTTAACTTTACTCGTAAGTGCATAAGTTATTGCATCTATTCATTGTTTAAAATTAAGATTTATTCTGTCCAGTAAACTTTTGAATCATTATTATCTTTATTACTGTGACTCTTTATTTTAAAAAAACTAATAGGCTTTAAAAGGAACAAAAAACCTAATAGGCTTTCCTTTAGAATCTTCCTGAGCAGGTCAGCTAGTCTCTGGGCAAGACTGTTCTTCTCTATCTTTGTGGGCTCCTTTCCCCTCTAGTTAAAAACACCTCATCCCAGCTGTTTATGTGAAGATCCAGAATGCCAAATGGGCTCATACCATCTGGTAGAAAACCACTTCCGCAGTAAATTTCTCTCCCCAAGTCCCATAGACAGCTTGTGAGAAGTAACAACAATACCGTGCATATTCCTTAGGTCTTCAGTCTCCTGCCTAATCATTTGCAAATATTGAAAATTCCCTCTGACCTCTTTTAAGCTGGGCCACTTGTTTTTCTGTCCAATGTGGACATCTGTGAGTGGGTCTAGAGATGATATCCACTCAACTCTGTGCTGTCTAGGAAGATGCCTCAGTCGTCCCTGGACCCATTAATTCATATCTGTCTGTCTGTCTGCTTTCTAGCTATTCTGTGTTTGTTTCTGAGGGGGTCTTACAGCTTCTCACTCCGTTTCTCAGATACTACGCTGGTTCTTCACTTTCTTCTCTGTCACCTTTTTGTTCTAGTCAACAGTACTTCGATTCCAGCCTTATTTCTGTTCACTTCCTCAGAATCTTACATCTTCTAGTTTCCTTTCTTTCTGGACTGTATATTATTTCTTCTAGTGATCTAGGAAGTTTACCTCTTCTCTCAAGTGGCATCAGAATAATATTAAATTGGTCTTTGGTCATGGAAAATATGAATTTAGAAATATGAGCATCCCTTCTAAAAAGGGGATTGATGTTCGACGAAGGAGAAATAAGGACTCAATCTCAGGAACCTTTGTTTATTCAGGTGCAGTAGGGAAAATTGCCTCTGCTCCAGCATTTTTCCAAAGCTCATGCGTTACACAGCTCATTTCAAAACCAGCCCAGGCGGACTCAGATCAAAGGTCTGTGCAGACGGCGTTCTGCTGTGCGCTGGTTTTCCCTCCTGATGTCATTCGCTTTTTGCTTATTGTCACTCAAGGTCTGAGGAGATAAGAATGCTCTCAGATGTGGCCTTTATCTTACAAAATGAAGCCCTAGCTCCGATGCATGCATATGCATATGCCTCTACGTCTGTGAACACTAAATAACCTCACGAGGCCACAAGCACAACTTTGGAGAAGACAGAGGAGCACCTGCCTAGCTGGAACCCTGAAGCACTGGTGGCTGCAGCCCTGGGTGTGCTCACTGCTGCTGCTGCTGCTGCTAAGTCACTTCAGTCGTGTCCGATTCTGTGCGATCCCATAGACGGCAGCCCTCCAGGCTCCCCCGTCCCTGGGATTCTCCAGGCAAGAACACTGGAGTGGGTTGCCATTTCCTTCTCCAGTGCATGAAAGAGAAAAGTGAAAATGAAGTCGCCCAGTCTGTCCGACTGTTAGCGACCCCATGGACTGCAGCCCACCAGGCTACTCTGTCCATTGGATTTTCCAGGCAAGAGTACTGGGGTGGGGTGCCATTGCCTTCCCCGGGTGTGCTCACTAGTGTGAGAGAATGAGTCACACACAGGCAGAGCCGAGGTCTGAACCAAGAGAGATGTCTCTGAGGTCTGCCCCACCCAACTTCGTCACTGGTTATTTACTTTAACTGAAACTTTCTTAAGTTACCTTAGAATATCTGGGTTTCAGTTGCTAGTAACCGAAAGAGCCTTGCTCAGCCCATGTGCTCCCTACACCAGTGGGATCCTAGATGCCCACAGGCTTTGTCAGTAACTAGACTTCTCGTGGGGCGAGGTTGGATCTAGACCCTTCAAAAGGAAGCGGGGGAGAGGGAAGAGGGTGGTTCCACAAACAGGTCAGACATGTGGCTTATTCTTCCACATTTTGGGCCAAGGTCAACCTGGTAAACCAAGTGCTGGGCAGCACCCCGCAGACCTGCAAGGCCCGTGCCTGCCCAGCTTCAAGACCAAAGAAAGAGCCTGGAGTCAGCAAAGGAGTTATCAGTGGCTTAATGGATGGGGAAGCTTACATGTCTGAGCAAGGTCTTGCAGAGACACCCCACCGTGTATGGAGGATGACAGGCAGGACATGGCAGCAGTTTGCTCCTGGGGGGAAGGGGAGATTACCACTTATAGGGGAATTGTCGTCAGGTGGGTTCATTAGTCACCAGAGAAACCACCCCTCTGATAAGAACAGTCACTAGTTGAAAGCATGCAGGAAGGTTGCTCAAGTGAGTAGAGTGTAGATGAAGCAGGCACTGGTCAGGCACGGGATTTATGGAGACCAAGAGAACAGCCACCTTGAGTGGCCTGTCCACACACCAAGTAATCAGCATCTACAAAAAGCAAAATGAGAAGTGTTCCCAAGCTGCAAGCAGACCTTTGCCCCTCTTTTCAAAGCCCATTGTCTTTCTATTTCTGGAGGAGGTACCCTACAGAGGTGCTGTCTGCTCCAGCCATGAGGGACTCATCTTCCCCTCTTCATCTCAATAATAAACTTTTGGGGGCTTTCAGGTACTAAGGGCTTTCCTGGTGGCTCAGAGGTTAAAGCGTCTGCCTCCAATGCGGGAGACCCGGGTTCGATCCCTGGGTCGGGAAGATCCCCTGGAGAAGGAAATGGCAATCCACTCCAGTATTCTTGCCCGGAGAATCCCATGGATGGAGAAGCCTAGTAGGTTACAGTCCACGGGGTCGCAAAGAGTCGGACACGACTGAGCGACTTCATCATTCATCATTCATTCAGGTACTAACTCATTTTGCTGTATAAACACTGTGAGGTCCTCCAACCCAGTGGCTCAGACAGTAAAGAATCTGCCTGTAATGAGGGAGTGAAGTCACTCAGTCGTGTCCGACTCTTTGCGACCCCATGGACTGTAGCCTACCAGGCTCCTCTGTCCATGGGATTTTCCAGGCAATAGTCCTGGAGTGGATTGTCATTTCCTTCTCCAGGGGATCTTCCCAACCCAGGGATCGAACCCGGGTCTCC
>SJYX01015405.1:117002-127911 GCA_006410675.1 Oreotragus oreotragus
CTCCAGTATTCTTGCCCGGAGAATCCCATGGATGGAGAAGCCTAGTAGGTTACAGTCCACGGGGTCGCAAAGAGTCGGACACGACTGAGCGACTTCATCATTCATCATTCATTCAGGTACTAACTCATTTTGCTGTATAAACACTGTGAGGTCCTCCAACCCAGTGGCTCAGACAGTAAAGAATCTGCCTGTAATGAGGGAGTGAAGTCACTCAGTCGTGTCCGACTCTTTGCGACCCCATGGACTGTAGCCTACCAGGCTCCTCTGTCCATGGGATTTTCCAGGCAATAGTACTGGAGTGGATTGCCATTTCCTTCTCCAGGGGATCTTCCAGACCCAGGGATCGAACCCAGGTCTCCCGCATTGTAAACAGACACTTTACCATCTGAGCCACTGTGGAAGTCAATTCCTGAGTCTGGAAGATCCCCTGGAATAGAAAATGGCAACCCATGCCAGTATTCTTGCCTGGGAAATCCCATGGACAGAGGAGCCTGGTGGGCTACAGTCCATGCGGTCGCAAAGAGACAGACTGGACTGAACAAGTAACACACACATGTGAGGTAGTAAAACCAAGCAGCACCCTGTGGGGCTCCAGGGCACAGAAGTCTTTCTGTCCCCCGTTTTCTGCTTGCAGGGGACAGATTCCAGCCTCCATGACCTTCCTTGACTTCTAATCAAGGGAGGAGCAGCCAAGAAAGCGCCTGAGGCTAGATTTAAGGACCTAGAGAAACTCATCAGTGTTCTGTTGAGTTCAGTTCAGTTGCTCGGTCGTGTCCGACTCTGCGACCCCATGGACCACAGCACATCAGGCTTCCCTGTCCATCATCAACTCTTGGAGTTTACTCAGACTCATGTCCATTGAGTCAGTGATGCCATCCAACCATCTCATCTTCTGTCGTCCCCTTCTCCTCCCACCTTCAATCTTTCCCAGCATCAGGGTCCTTTCAAATAAGTCAGTTCTTCACATGAGGTGGCCAAAGTATTGGAGTTTCAGCTTCTGCATCAGTCCTTCCAATGTATATTCAGGACTGATTTCATTTAGGGTGGACTGGTTAGATCTCCTTGCAATCCAAGGGACTCTCAAGAGTCTTTTCCAACTCCACAGTTAAAAGCATCAATTCTTCAGCACTCAGCCTTCTTTATAGTCCAACTCTCACATCCATACATGACTACTGGAAAAACCGTAGCTTTTACTGGATGGACTTTTGTTGGAAAAATAATGTCTCTGCTTTTTTGTATGCTGTCTAGATTGGTCATAGCTTTTCTTCCATGGAGCAAGCGTCTTTTAATTACATGGCTACAATCACCATCAGCAGTGATTTCGGAACCCTCCCAGATAGAGTGTGTCACTGTTTCCATTGCTTCCCCATCTATTTGCCATGAAGTGATGGGACCAGACGCCATGATCTGGCATCATCAAGGTTATCTGAGACCAGATTAGAGAACTTCTGGGCTTGCCTACATCCTTATCTTATCAGCAGCCTCCATCAATCTTGAGTATTCATTGGAAGGACTGATGCTGAAGCTGAAGCTGACTCTCCAACACTTTGGCTAGCTGATGTGAAGAGCCCACTCATTAGAAAAGACCCTGATGCTGGGAAAGATTGAAGGCAGGAGGAGAAGAGGACGACAGAAGACAAGATGGTTGGATGACATCATCAACTCAATGGATATGAGTTTGAGCAAACTCCGGGAGATGGTGAAGGACAGGGAAACCTGGTGTGCTGCCATCCATGGGGTGACAAAGAGTCAAACATGATTGAGCAACTGAAAAACAACAACCACCACCCATGAACTGTTGCTATAAGACTCCTCATCAAATCCTCTCAGGTTGGGGACACACAATTTTGAGGGCAAGAGCCTGCTATGTCCTCCTAAGCCTGACAAAGCAATAGAGCTATTCTTTTCTATTTCACCCAGAACTCTTGTCTCTACGACTCAATTCTGCTCCTGTGCCAAAAGGCCAAGATTTCAGCATCAGCAGTACTATTACAATACCCCTGTTGCATAGTTAAGAAGTGAAGTGAAGTCAAATCGCTCAGTCATGTCCGACTCTTTGCGACCCCATCGACTGCAGCCCACTAGGCTTCTCTGTCCATGGGATTTTCCAAGCAAGAGCACCAGAGTGGGTTGCCATTTCCTTCTCCGTAGGTAAGAAAACTAAGGCATAATGAGAACCAGTAACATGCCCAGGTCACATGACTGCCAACTGGGGGCTGGGGTGGGAGCCCTTCTTCAGAGCTGGCCTGGCAGAGAGATTCAACATGTCATCAGAAGCCCCTTCTCAGCTTGTTGTTATCCCCTCTTTGTGGATTCCTTTTCAAGGCCCTAAGTGGCAGACCAGTCTCAGTTACTGAGTTCCACTTCCCCTAAAATCCCACCAAATTATGGTAAACAAATAAGGAATGTGCCCACCTATGAAGAACAAGACAATTAAAGACAATATTGGATATTAAAGACAATATTGGATGATAAATTTAAACACATTAAAAAAAAAAAGATTAACAGAAAGGGGAAGGAGAATTGCTTTAAGAAAGTTCAGAGAGAAGCTACTGAGGGGAGGGAGGGCTCTCAGAAACCCAGCAGGCACCTCTTAGGTAACCTCAAAACCGTGGATGAGGGGGTGGTGGGCTGCCTCCAGGCCAGGGGGACCACCAGGTTGATTCTCCCCTTAATTATCTCCATCCTACACCACTTCCTTCAAATGGGCAAGGGGCGGTTACTCTTTTGAGAAATTGTACCGCAAAGACTTGCCTGCTTCATCTTCCTACAGCTTGTGAACAGTCTGCTGTGCTCTGTTGAAATTCTCTTTTTTCTTTTATTTTTTTGAATGTTGAGTAAATCCTCTCATTTAACGGATTCAAAGAAAATGTTCATTCACTCTCTTAAGTCCAGACACAAAGACTTCTCCTTGCCTGGATGTTTTAAACACTTTTTAAAGCCTGGCCTTTTGGGGACTGTGTTTCTTGCCAGAAGTTGGAATATAAAGGTTTAAAGATCAATTTGATGTTATTACCACATCAACCTTTGTATGATTTGGTTTGTTATCCCCACCACAGCTACTTTGTTTTCCAGGGATCAAACCCATGTCTCCTTCATTGTTAATTATATCTCTAGAGATAAGTAACGTACAACACTGTGTACTGGGTTTCCCTGGTGGCTCAGATGGTACAGAATCTGCCTGCAATGAAGGAGACATGGGTTTGATCCCTGGATCAGGAAGATCCTCTGGAGGAGTAAATGGCAATCCACGCCAGTATTCTTTCCTGGAGAATCCCAAGGACAGAGGAGCCCAGTGGGCTACAGTCCACGGGGTCGCAAAGAGTCAGATACAACTCAGTGACTAACACAATAGTCGCTGTACAATATGACTCGATAAACATATATACAAACATATATACACTATATATTACAAAGTGCTTACCACAGGAAGGTTAGCTGACACATCCTTTCCCTCACATAATCACCATTTTCTTGTTGCTAATGGTGAAAACATTAAGGCTCTACTCTCACAGAAACTCCCAAGTAATACAATTCAGTATTGTTAACTGCAGTCACTGTGCTGTATCTTGGATCCAGCAACAAACTCATCTTACGACTGAAAGTTTGTACCATTTAACCAACATCTCCCCATTTCCCCGTGAAATTCTGACTAAATTTTGAACCAGGAGCTCTGCATGTTCATTTTTCACTGGTCCCAGTGAACCAGTGGTTGGTCCTGTGAACCGCTGAGGCACAGGTGTTGGGGTGCAGGGCGCAGAGGTGGCTGGAGGCCACCTGCAGGCCTGGCCACAGGTGAAAGCAAGTGGCAGTGGACACTGAACTGTGAAGCCCACACCTTCCCCACAGCCCTGTCTCCACAGCACAGACAGCCACACATTTAATATCTCTCTTACCCTAATTTTTCTCCTAACTTTCCCCATCTCTTATTACCTTGTTTGAGTTAAGGGAATTTTCAACCCCCCACCATTCATATCACATTGTTGTTTGATCTCAATAATCCCTTGACTGCCCATTTTCCCCAATCCTTTCATTCATTTCTTGCTTGGGTTCATCAGCACAACTCTTCCTTCCTTGATGGAGTCTCCTCTGAAGAGTCTGAATGACCCAAAAGAAAGGCTTCTAGAAACTTCTAGAAATTGTTGAGAATTTAGAAAGGCCCCACTACTCTATAATAAAATTCATGCTCTCTAAAGTTGTGGTTAGTTCTTGAACATAAGTAGCACCTTCCACTCAAAATCACCAGATACTTAAGGAAGCTCTCAATGTGAGAGTCAGATGGCAAAACAGGAGGGAAAACAGGAGCTCAGGAAGGTTATCCCGACATCTCAGAGCATGCGAGATGAGGAGAAGATCTAAATGATTCTAGATTGGTGGGGGGATCACACAGAAAGAATCAAAAAATAGAAGTGGACTTTACAAAAAGGTAACACTGAGAGCTAGGAGAAAATGATGCTATTGCTTGTGTTCAGATAATTTTCATCATCTTGGATCTTCTGGCCACTTGCTCTGTCGTCACTGAGGACTGAAAACTGAGGTCCCCACAGCACTTATGAACCTGACCCCTCCTTTCTGCGCTAACAGTGTTTCTCTCATGGAGTTTGGACTTTTGTGGTTCAGTCCATGTTCCTTTAGAATCCTTACATATGCTTGGATAAGTCACTTCCTTATCATTATGTAATACCTCTTTTTATCCCTAGTATTATTTCTTGTTCTGAAGTCTATTTTATCTGATATTAATAAAGGTACTCCAACTTTCTTCTGGTTACTGTTTACATGCTTTATACCTCTCCACAGTCAAGGCTGTATATTGTCACCCTTCTTATTTAACTTATAAGCAGAGTGCATCATGCAAAATGCTGGGCTGGGTGAAGCACAAGCCGGAATCAAGATTGTCGGGAGAAATATCAATAACCTCAGATATGTAGAAGACACTACCCATATGGCAGAAAGTGAAGAGGAGTTAAAGAGCTTCTTGATGAAAGTGAAAGAGAAGACTGAAAAAGCTGGCTTAAAACTCAACATTCTGAAAACTAAGATCATGGTATCTGGTCCCATCACTTCATGGCAAATAGATGGGGTAACAATGGAAACAGTGAGAAACTTTATTTTGGGGGGCTCCAAAATCACAGCAGCCATGACATTAAAAGACCCTTGCTCCTTGGAAGAAAAGCTATGACCAATCTAGACAGCATACTAAAAAGCAGAGACATTACTTTGCCAACAAAAGCCCATCCAGTAAAAGCTATGGTTTTTCCAGTAGTCATGTATGGATGTGAGAGTTGAACTATAAAGAAGGCTGAGTGCTGAAGAATTGATGCTTTTCAACTGTGGAGTTGGAAAAGACTCTTGAGAGTCCCTTGGATTGCAAGGAGATCCAACCAGTCCACCCTAAATGAAATCAGTCCTGAATATTCATTGGAAGGACTGATGCAGAAGCTGAAACTCCAATACTTTGGCCACCTTATGTGAAGAACTCACTCCTTGGAAAAGACCCTGATGCTGGGAAAGATTGAGGGCAGGAGGAGAAGGGGACGACAGAGGATGAGATGGTTGGATGGCATCACCGACTCAATGGACATGGGTTTGGGTAAACTCTGGGAGTTGGTAATGGACCGGGAAGCCTGGCGTGCTGCAGTCATGGGGTCACAAGGAGTCAGACACGACTGAGCGACTGAACTGAACTGAACAGATTCCTCTCCATCTAAGCACATTTAATGTGATTATTGATATAATGTGATTGGGTTAAATTCTATTTTGCTAGTTGGCCTATTTTCTGACTGTTCATTGTTTCCTTTCTCTTCTTTTTCTGCTGCCTTCTCTGGGATAATTTGAATACTTTTTATGGCTCCATTTAATCTCTTCCATAGATAAGATTCATTTAAAAACATTTAGTAGCCACTGTAGAATCTAATGGACTTACCTGGTGGTTCAAACAGTAAAGAATCTGCCTGCAATGTGGGAGATCTAAGATCCCCTGAAGGAGAGCATGGCAACCCACTCTAGTATTCTTGCCTGGAGAATCCACATGGACAGAGGAGCCTGGTGGGCTACAGTCCATGGAATCAGAGTCAGACACGACGAACTAACACTATCACCTAGAGTCTAATACACACATATATACACATGCATGTATGCATATATTTATATACGTAATGGACTGTATACCTTTATATACATATGAAATTAATCATGGTTTACCTTGGAATAACAATATAGCACTTCATAATCAATATAATGACTTTATAACCATATATTGCCAATTTTTCCCTCCCATTTTTTGTACTATTGTCATACATTTTACATATACTTTAAACATGTAATACATTACTATTTTGCTTTAGGTAGTAAGTTACATCTTAGAGTAACTAAAAATATGGGAAAAAATGTATTTTACTTTATTTATTTCTAAAATTTTTCGTTTGTTTCTGTATATCCAGTTTCAGCCTGATATATTTTTTTGACTGAAGAATTTCCTTTAATATTTCTTAAAGAGTAGATCTGCTAGCAATGAATTTTCTCAGGTTTGTCTGAGAAAGTATTTTTCCTTTTATTTTTTGAAAAGCACTATTGCTGAGTATATAGGATTCTGGGTTGAAAGCTTTTTCTCCACACTTTGACGATATCATACCTGTTTCTTATTTTCTTATGACAAATCTCCTGTCACTTTATTTTTCTTCCTTTGTAATTCTTCTCTCTGACTGCCTTCAAGATTTGCCCTTTGCTTTTGTTTTCAGTAATTTTAATATGATATGTGGTTTGTGTGTGTGTGGTGTGCATATGTGTGTGTGTTTGTTTGGGTATTTATCCAATTTGGTGTTCTCTGAGCTTTTTGAGTCTGTGATTTAGGTGTTAATTTTGGAAAATTCTCAGCCATTATTTCTTCATATATTTCTTTTGCCCCATTCTCGCTCTCTTTTTTTAATTCTGGAATTCCAGTTATGCGTAAGTTAGAGTGTTCTATAATGCCCCACAGTTCCTTGAATGTTCTGGTCCTCCCCAACCCCTACTCACCACTCTTTTTGTCTATTTGTATATAAGTTTGGGAAATTCCTAGTAATCTATCTTCATGTGCACTGCTTATTTCCTCAGTGCGATTGGGTCTACTGACAAACCATTACCACTGGTTTTGACTTCTGTTTTTCCTTTCAAGCATTTCTATCTGATTCTTCTTCATAGTTTATTACAGTTTCTAACTCTGCTGAAATTACTCATTTAAACTTGCATGTTCTCAACTTTTTCCATTAATCATATATTAATCAGAGTTATTTTAAATGTCCTATTGGTTCCAAATTCTGTGTCATTTCTGAGTCTGGTTCTGATCATTGCTTTGTCTCTTGGGAGTGTGTGTTTTTTTCACACTTTTTAATATGCCTTATAATTTTTTGTTGGAAGCTGGACATCCTGCACAGAACAAAAAGACTGAGGTCATCATTTTTGTGGTTGGCAATGGGCATGTCTTTCCTTCAGTGAGGGCTTCAGTACAGGGATGAGAAGCCATGTAGATAGGTGTTGGGCTGGGTTGGACATGAACTAGGGCTATGATTACATTTTGCACCACAAGCTGCAAATCCCAATAAGGGACTGTGTAGTTTATGGGTTGGTTTACCAGAGGAAAGTCTGAGCTTTAGGTCTTCCCCTTAGGTTTTGCCTCATTTAAGAGGGTCTGTTTGAACATTTCATTTTTCCCGGCCCCTCTCTCAGTAGTCTGCTCTAGCGTGCATGGGTACATGTTCAGTCGTGTCTGACCTGCGACCCCATGGACTGCAGCCCGGCAGGCTCCTCTGTCCATGGGGTTTTCCATGTACTGGAGCGGGGTGCCATTGCCTTCTCCAAGTGATCTTCCCAACCCAGGGATTGAACCAGTGTCTTTTGTGTCTCCTGCATTGGCAGATGGATCCTTTTACCCACTGAACCATCTGGAAGCCCCAGTCTGCTCTAACTTATTGTTTAAAATTTGTTAGTATAAAAGAGAGAGTGTATTCTAGGTTTCCTATGCTGGTCTGATTGGGCCTCACAATTAGTTCAGTTCAGTTCAGTCATTCAGTCATGTGTGACTCTTTGTGATTAAGCATGTACCAAATCCCTGGACCTAGGGTGGAGGAGTGGCCTTCCCAGTTTTCCTGCCCTCCCCCTGGTAGAGTTGTGGGCCCTGCACAATCCTCCCCTCTCACAGGAGGGTCCCTGTTCCCAGCTGCAATGAGTTTTCACTGGTACCCTAAGGAAGCAGTGCTTATTGCCCTCCTTCCCCTTGCTTCCTGTAGACACACACACACACACACAGAGTACAGCTTTGATTTTATTTGAGATATTGACAGGGAAAAGATCTAGGCCATTTTTTGCCTTTCTCATGAGGGCTGTTATAAAGGACATTATCTGGTCAGTGAAGAGTTCCTATATGTACTATAGATTAATGTATTTTGTCAATGTTAAATTTCCTGAACTGGATAACTGTACCACAGTTATATAGGAAAAATAACCTTATTCTTAGGAAATCTACACCTCATACATGTATGAGGCATGTAGCCTCTTCTCAAATGATTCAGAACAGATAGACCAATATTAATAGATGGAGAATAACAAAACAAACATGGCAAAATGTTTTTTTTTAATGAGTGAATTAGAATATAAGATAGTTTTCTGCATCACTTAATTGCAACGTTTTTGCAAATTAGAAGTTATATCAAAATTAAAAGTTTTTCAGAAGAAACAGTTTGTTCCACCCAGAATGTAAAGAGCTTGGTGCAACATCACTCCCATCCTTAAAACAAAAAAGGAGGGGGGCAGGCTTGAAATACAGCAGGACCCTATGGTCCTTGCCCCTCATGTCCTCAGCCTACCTTTTGCCTATGGAAAAACTTTAACCGAAGAATAAGTTTAATCAGAGAAGTGAGAAGATGCAGAAACAAAGGAAAACAAAGGAAACCACATAATAAAAATGTAGTCATTAAGCAAAGTCAAGGATGTTTAGTTCCTTCTCAAGGGCAATAGATAATACTCTGAGCCATATCCTGTGAGCTGTCTTACAGATACTGAAATGCTCACTGGGTGGAAGAAGTTAACTACATGATGACTAGACTATAGCCATGACATAAGCTGCCACAGTTCCAAGAATTGGCCTCAAGAAAATGAGAACAAACTGATCATGGAACTGCAGATTATCTGTACTTGAAGCAATCAAGATGATGCCAGTCAAACCATCGATGACCAATTTCAAGATGACTGTCAGCAATGAATGTGCCGTTTCTGCATGTAGCCCCTTCCCTCTGTCTATAAATGCTCTGGCCCACTGATTATCAGTGGAGGGGAGTTGGCCTTTGGACAGCTGTCCACCCTCCCCACCCCAGCCCCAGTCACTGGCATCCAAAATAAAGCAAACTTTCCTTTCTACCAGCATGGCCTCTTAATTGGCTTTTGAGGGGCAAGCAGCCAGACCCCACTTTTGGTTATAGGCTAACTTCAGATTCACAACTTTTTTGAAGTCCACTGGAGAGCTGAGGTTGCACAATAACCATTTGACTCAACATCCCAGTAGAGACATCCACCTGCAGGGAGAAAGGAGACTCAGCCATGCACTTACCCAGGGTGGATGGAGTTAGGAACACTTGTCAGAAGAGTCCAGTTCGAATGACTGATGTGTTGAGGAAAGGCCAGACGTGAGTTGATGGGACAGGGTTTTCTGTTGTTATTGGTTTTGATTTGTCGCTGATAGTGATGTTACACACTTTATGTTTATCGGTCATTAATATTTTTTTTTTTGGACATCATCTTTGTCCATTTCTCATTCCAGTAATCTTGCCTAGAGAATTCCATGGACAGAGGAGCCTGGCAGGCTACAGTCCATGGGGTTGAAAAAAGTCAAGCATGACTGAGTAACTATCACTCACTCACTCACTGTTTTACAGAAGCTATTCATTTCATCATAGACAGTCAGACTTTAACACTGCAAATACTTCCTCCATCTATCACACAATTTTGTTTTTTGATGAAGAAAAAAATTTACTTTGCCTTATATTTTATGTATATTTCTTTTCTTTCATGTTACTTTCTTCTTTGATTTTTGTACTTAGACAAACTTTTCATAATCTGATATTATTACTATTTGTTCATTTATTTAACAAATATTTTCTGCTCAGCTAGTATATCCTAGAAGCTTTCCAAGGCACAGGGGACAAACAGTTAAGAATCCTTCCCTCTTGGAGCTTGTATTCTAGACAGTAAACAAAATAATAAAAAACTGATATAATATTTTAGGAGCATGGTTGATTAACAATGCTGTTAGTTTCAGATGTACAGCAAAGTAATTCAGTTATAAATATATATGCATCTATTCTTTTTCAAATTCTTTTCAGTGTGGTAAAGCTTTCTGTCATTCAGGTGAATCTTTCAGTCAAGAAAAAATCCTGTTAAACCACAAAGAATGGTCTAGAACTCTGAAGCTAGAAACAGCAGGGACAGTCACTCCTCTGAATGGACTCTGTGACCAGAGCCTGGAGATGAAAGGAATGTGGTATAGCTGGGAGGAGAGAACTTAAAAAAAAAAAAAATTGAAACCTACAATATTTCAGATGTACAGCAAAATGATTATTTTTCAGGTTCTTTCCATCATAGATTGTTATAAGATGTTGACTGTAGGTCCCTGTGTTATACATTAGGTCCTTGTTTATTTTATATATAGTCGTGTGAATCTGTTAATCCCAAGTTCCCAGTTTATCCCTCCCTCTGCTTCCCCCTTGGTAACTATAAATTTGTTTTCTATGTCTGTGAGTCTACTTCTGTATTTGGCTTTTTTTTTTTTTTTGAAGTATAGTCGACTTACAATGTTTTGTTAGTTTCAGGTATAGTGATTCAGCTATGTGTGTATATATATATATATATATATATATACGACTTTTTAAAATTTTTTTAC
>SJYX01015405.1:128030-147103 GCA_006410675.1 Oreotragus oreotragus
TATATATATATATATATATATACGACTTTTTAAAACTTTTCCACTTATAGGTTAATATAAAATATTAAGTATAGTTCCCTGTGCTATACTGTTGGTCTTTGCTGGTTCTCTATTTTATATAGATTAGTGTGTGTATATTAATCCCAGTCTCCTAATATATTCCTCGCCCATTTTTTCCCTTCAGTAATCATGTTTGTTTTCTATGTTTGTGAGTCTATTTCTGTTTTGTAAATAAGTTCAATTATATATTTTTTTATGTTCTACATGTAAGTGATATCATATGATATTTGTCTTTGATTTATAATAATTATAAATATTTATTCATTACAATTTTATTTATACATATAATAATATTTAAATAATTGTTTAAATTATAAAATTACATTATTATTATTATGGAAAATATAAAAATAATTATAAATTATTTAAATGATTAAATATTATTTAAATATTACACATATTATAATACTTTCTAGACCCATCTGCTGCTGCTGCTGCTGCTGCTACTAAGTCGCATCAGTCTTGTCCGACTCTGTGCGACCCCATAGATGGGAGCCCACCAGGCTCCGCCGTCCCTGGGATTCTCCAGGCAAGAACACTGGAGTGGGTTGCCATTTCCTTCTCCAATGCATGAAACTGAAAAGTGAAAGTGAAGTCACTCAGTCATGTCCGACTCTTAGCGACCTCATGAACTGTAGCCTACCACTGTCTCTTATACACATCTAGATGTGTATAAGAGACAGACCCTATGGTCCTTGCCCCTCATGTCCTCAGCCTACCTTTTGCCTATGGAAAAACTTTAACCGAAGAATAAGTTTAATCAGAGAAGTGAGAAGATGCAGAAACAAAGGAAAACAAAGGAAACCACATAATAAAAATGTAGTCATTAAGCAAAGTCAAGGATGTTTAGTTCCTTCTCAAGGGCAATAGATAATACTCTGAGCCATATCCTGTGAGCTGTCTTACAGATACTGAAATGCTCACTGGGTGGAAGAAGTTAACTACATGATGACTAGACTATAGCCATGACATAAGCTGCCACAGTTCCAAGAATTGGCCTCAAGAAAATGAGAACAAACTGATCATGGAACTGCAGATTATCTGTACTTGAAGCAATCAAGATGATGCCAGTCAAACCATCGATGACCAATTTCAAGATGACTGTCAGCAATGAATGTGCCGTTTCTGCATGTAGCCCCTTCCCTCTGTCTATAAATGCTCTGGCCCACTGATTATCAGTGGAGGGGAGTTGGCCTTTGGACAGCTGTCCACCCTCCCCACCCCAGCCCCAGTCACTGGCATCCAAAATAAAGCAAACTTTCCTTTCTACCAGCATGGCCTCTTAATTGGCTTTTGAGGGGCAAGCAGCCAGACCCCACTTTTGGTTATAGGCTAACTTCAGATTCACAACTTTTTTGAAGTCCACTGGAGAGCTGAGGTTGCACAATAACCATTTGACTCAACATCCCAGTAGAGACATCCACCTGCAGGGAGAAAGGAGACTCAGCCATGCACTTACCCAGGGTGGATGGAGTTAGGAACACTTGTCAGAAGAGTCCAGTTCGAATGACTGATGTGTTGAGGAAAGGCCAGACGTGAGTTGATGGGACAGGGTTTTCTGTTGTTATTGGTTTTGATTTGTCGCTGATAGTGATGTTACACACTTTATGTTTATCGGTCATTAATATTTTTTTTTTTGGACATCATCTTTGTCCATTTCTCATTCCAGTAATCTTGCCTAGAGAATTCCATGGACAGAGGAGCCTGGCAGGCTACAGTCCATGGGGTTGAAAAAAGTCAAGCATGACTGAGTAACTATCACTCACTCACTCACTGTTTTACAGAAGCTATTCATTTCATCATAGACAGTCAGACTTTAACACTGCAAATACTTCCTCCATCTATCACACAATTTTGTTTTTTGATGAAGAAAAAAATTTACTTTGCCTTATATTTTATGTATATTTCTTTTCTTTCATGTTACTTTCTTCTTTGATTTTTGTACTTAGACAAACTTTTCATAATCTGATATTATTACTATTTGTTCATTTATTTAACAAATATTTTCTGCTCAGCTAGTATATCCTAGAAGCTTTCCAAGGCACAGGGGACAAACAGTTAAGAATCCTTCCCTCTTGGAGCTTGTATTCTAGACAGTAAACAAAATAATAAAAAACTGATATAATATTTTAGGAGCATGGTTGATTAACAATGCTGTTAGTTTCAGATGTACAGCAAAGTAATTCAGTTATAAATATATATGCATCTATTCTTTTTCAAATTCTTTTCAGTGTGGTAAAGCTTTCTGTCATTCAGGTGAATCTTTCAGTCAAGAAAAAATCCTGTTAAACCACAAAGAATGGTCTAGAACTCTGAAGCTAGAAACAGCAGGGACAGTCACTCCTCTGAATGGACTCTGTGACCAGAGCCTGGAGATGAAAGGAATGTGGTATAGCTGGGAGGAGAGAACTTAAAAAAAAAAAAAATTGAAACCTACAATATTTCAGATGTACAGCAAAATGATTATTTTTCAGGTTCTTTCCATCATAGATTGTTATAAGATGTTGACTGTAGGTCCCTGTGTTATACATTAGGTCCTTGTTTATTTTATATATAGTCGTGTGAATCTGTTAATCCCAAGTTCCCAGTTTATCCCTCCCTCTGCTTCCCCCTTGGTAACTATAAATTTGTTTTCTATGTCTGTGAGTCTACTTCTGTATTTGGCTTTTTTTTTTTTTTTGAAGTATAGTCGACTTACAATGTTTTGTTAGTTTCAGGTATAGTGATTCAGCTATGTGTATCCCCTTCTCCTGCCTTCAATCTTTCCCAGCATCAGGGTCTTTTCCAGTGAGTCAGTTCTTCCCATCAGATGCCCAGGAGTATTAACACGCTCCAGTCTTTGTGTGTGTGCCAAGTTGCTTCGTTGTGCCCAACTCTTTTTGACCTGTGGACTATAGCCCACCAGGCTCCTCTGTCGATGGGATTCTCCAGGCAAGAAAACTGGAGTGGGTTGCCATGCCCTCCTCCGTGGGATCTTCCCAATCCAGGGATTGAACCTGGGTCTCCTGTGCCTCCTTCTACAGAATAGACATGAAAATGGGACCTGCTGGATATTTCTTATAAAAATTAATGTAAAAACTTAATGCAGAGGCTTCCCATAAGACAATAAATATCTACACTTTTACTTAGTAGTGGAAAATAAGGTAAGAACTAAGTATCTAAAAGTAGAAAAATAGAAAATTCATGAAATATGCAGCCATTAAAAATGAAATCTTATGAGAATATATTCATGATCTTTTTGTGGACAGAGATCGTTTAAAGAAGTCACAAAAAGCTCAAACCAGAAAAGATGAATATATTGAACTTCATTAAAATTAAGAAGAGAGGGAAACTGTAGAACAGGAGACTTGCATCCACTTTATAGGGCTCCTCAGGTGGTGCTAGTGGTAACCAATGCAGGAGACACAGAAGACGCCGGTTCAGTCCATGGGTTGGGAAGATCCCCTGGAGGAAGGCATGGCAACCCACCCCAGCGTTCTTGCCTGGAGTATCTCATGAGGAGTCTGGTGAGCTACAGTCCATAGCGTCGCAAAGAGTTGGACATGACTGAAGCAACTTAGCAGGCACATATGCATCCATTGTATAAAATATAAAGAAGTCCTACAAATAAATAACAAAAAAGCAGGCAAACAAACAGAAAAACAGTCAAACTATCTGAACAGGCACTTCACAAAAAAGATATCCAAATTGAAAAGATGCTCGAATCCTTAGTCCAGGGAAATGCAAGTTAAAATCACAAAGAGAAACCACTCAGAAGAATGACTAACATTTAAAAGCCTGACCATATCAAGCGTTGATGAGAATGGAAAAAACTAGAACTCTCATACGATGTTGGTAGGAGGGTGAATTGGTATATCACTTTACCAAATGGTAGGCAATATCTGCCAAAAATAAAACACACGTTTTTCAGAGGATGCAGAGATTCTACCCTGGGATGTGTAACCAAGAGAGACAGGTGCTTATGTCCAGAAAGAGACAGGCCCAAGAATGTTCATAGCAGCTTTGCTTATAATAACCCTGCTGCTGCTGCTGCTGCTAAGTCACTTCAGTCGTGTCCGACTCTGTGTGACCCCATAGATGGCAGCCCACCAGGCTCCCCCATCCCTGGGATTCTCCAGGCAAGAATACTGGAGTGGGTTGCCATTTCCTTCTCCAATGCATGAAAGGGAAAAGTGAAAGTGAAGTCGCTCAGTCTGTCTGACTGTTAGCGACCCGATGGACTGCAGCCCACCAGGCTACTCCATCCATGGGATTTTCCAGGCAAGAGTACTGGGGTGGGGTGCCATTGCCTTCCCCGTATAATAACCCTAAGTAGGAAAAAAAAGATATCCATCCATAAAAAGATGAGTAAGTAAAGGTTGATATCTTCAAACAATGGGATTATGTACAGCAGTAAAAATAAATAAACTACTGGAATAGTCAGAAACATGGATAAATCTCATAGCGCTAATATTTAGTGAGAGAAGTCAGCTACAAAGACTTGGTATAATGCGAAATTGAAATAAAAATATGACATAGAGAATAAAAGTTTAAACAGCTGGAAGAAAATACACTGAAAGTTTGCCTATAGGTCTTTCTGAGGGTGGGATTAAATATTTTCTTCATGCTATTCTAGGTGTGCAAAATTTTCTTCAGTGAACATGAAGAATTTATAATTGGGAAAAATTATCTTAAAAATTGAAATTCCTTTTAAAATTTGCAAGGCAGAAATGAAGAAGAAAGGAAAGAAACAGCCAGCAAAACAGCACTTATGCTAAATGCTTTAATATAGCTGTAATTGTCTGATTTCAAGGCTTTAAACATAATTTTAAAATAGGTCATATAGTCAGTAACTTTGAATTGGTTAATTTTCTCTTATTCTTTTACCTCAGAGGCAAAACCCAAAGGAATAAATGGATCTATGGCTAAGTAGATAAATGTATTTGAGACTGAAAGGTTTTTATTGTACATTTTTATTGCAGATATTTTCTCCTTTCATTTTGGCTATTAATGTGCACAGCTGAATTGAAGTCGAGACCTTATTGGCTTTTAAATACTTCAGCGGAACCCCCAGCTGTTAATAATAGCCCACGTCTCTCCCTCGTCTTTGAAGGCATGGGTGCTGAGTACTCATTCGTTTGAGGTTAAGTGGGCGATTATGACTGGAGGAACACACCAAGTCTGGGGAATGCAGGAAGCTGTCAGGCCCGGCTGGGCCTTGCCCGGGGCGATGTACTCAGTCTTGTCTCCCTGTCTTCGTGGTCCTAGCTTGGTAGCCGCCAAGTCATCTGTGATGCTCTGAGACCCCACACAGTGTATTCTGTCAGCTGCCTGTCTTGCTTCCTGCTAAAGCCACGTTCTCAACAAATCAGAGCGTATGATAGAGCCTGCCAGAACTGTGGGGGCCAAAGACCCAACCAGATGCTGAGCTGCTTGCATTGTTTTCCTGCCAGAAGTGCCCCACAGACACAGGCCCCCAGGCCAGATTGAAAGGACTTGTATCTTTAAAACTACAGCAAGAAGACACTGGAGAAAGGGGAGAATTCAGGCACCAGAGTCTTGCTGCCCAACTGCCATTTTAAATTCATTGATTCATTAAAAAAAAAAAACCCACTTATTAGACAGGGAGTTCAACCTGGCACTCTGTGACAACTAGAGGGGTGAGATGGAATGGGGTGGGGTATGGGAGGAAGGTTCAGGAGGGAGGGGACATATGTATCTCATGGCTGATTCACATTGTTGTATGACAGAAAGCAACACAACATTGTAAAGCAATGATCCTCCAATTAAAAATAACTTTTGAAAAAATATTTATTAAAGCCCCTCTATTTTCCAGGCACTGGATCCTGGAGATAGATCAGTGTTAATTGCGCCCTCCCCACCCAATTCATATATCAAAGTTCTAACTCTCAGTGCCTCAGAATGTGCCTGTTTGTAGAGTCAAAACTCCTTTATAGAGGTGATAAAAGGAGGTCATTAGAGTGGGCCCCAATCCAACATGAGTGATGTGCTTATAAGAAAAGGAAGATTTGGATATAGACATTGACACCAAAGGAAGACGGTGTGAAGACGCTGGGAGAAGACAGCTATCTATGACCCAGGGAGAGGCCTGACCGGATCCTCCCTTTATGCCCTTTGGAAGGAGCCGAACCTGCTGGCACCTTGATCTTGGACTTCCAGCCTCCAGAACAGTGGGAAAATGCATTTCTGTTGTCTAAGTCCCAGTCTGTGGTACTTTGTTAGAGAAACTAATACAGAAGGAGGAAGATACAAGGCCCCCATCCTATGGGAACTCACTTTAAAAAAGATTACAAAAAACAAAACCCTGGGAACTCCCTGGTGGTCCAGAGGTCAGGACTCCATGCTTTCACTGCAAGGGCCAAGGTTCAATCCCTGATCAGGAGATTAGGTTCCTGCAAGCCTCGAGGTGCAGCTGGAAAAAAAAGAGAAGAGAAAACAAACCCCTTTCTATTATGGACATCTTCATTCTACATAAAGTAGAGAGAATGGTACAATAAACTCCAAGGTACACATAGCCCAGCTTCAGTCATTATCAGCGCACGACCAATCTTTCTTTTCTACTTCCCCATTCCCTCTGAATCTCTATTACTTTAAAGCAAATCCCAATTACTTTATGACTTCATCTGTAAATATTTCCAAATATATCTCTAAGACATAAAAGCTCTATTTGAAAAACAGAACAATATCATTATCATACTTTAATATTAATTCATTAATATCATCTAACATCCAGTGGTCAAATGTCTCTGATGGCCCACAAATAGGGTTGTTGTTGTTTTTTTTTTTTTCCCAGCTGATATAGTGAAGTCAGAATCTAAACAAATTCTATCTACACCAACTGGCATTTTACATTTTATGGCATTTTTAATTTCCCCTCTGTGTGTACTAAGTCACTTTAGTTGTGTCCGACTCTGTGTGACCCTATGGACTGTAGCCCACCAGGCTCCTCTGTCCATGGGATTCTCCAGGCAACAATGCTGGAATGGGTTGCCATGCCCTTCCCCAGGAGATCTTCCTGACCCAGGGATTGAACCTGCATCTCTGACATCTCCTGCATTGGCAGGCAGGTTCTTTAACACTTGCCCCNGTCCGACTCTGTGTGACCCTATGGACTGTAGCCCACCAGGCTCCTCTGTCCATGGGATTCTCCAGGCAACAATGCTGGAATGGGTTGCCATGCCCTTCCCCAGGAGATCTTCCTGACCCAGGGATTGAACCTGCATCTCTGACATCTCCTGCATTGGCAGGCAGGTTCTTTAACACTTGCCCCACCTGGGAAGCTCTGCGCCCCCCCCCTTTTTTTTCTTGCTCTTTACTTATTGTAGAAACGTTTTTTTCTATAGAGTTTCCCAGATTCTGAATTTGGCTGCTTGCATCCTTGTGGCATTGTCTAACATGCTCTGTTGCTTATCTCTTACAAACTGGTAGCTGATTTCGAAGTCTTGATGAGATTCAGGTCAATTATTTGACAAGAATACCTTGAAGGAGGTATTCTGAGCTTTCTGTTACATCACATCATGAAGCATATAGTGCTTTGGGTATCTAGGTTTTGGTTTGCCCTCATGGCTTAGCGGTAAAGAATCACCTGCCAATGCAAGAGACTCGAATTTGATCCCTGTGTCCAGAAGATCCCCTGGAGAAGGAAATGGCAACCCACTTCAGTATTCTTGCCTGGGAAATCCCATGGACAGAGGAGCCTGGAGGGCTGCAGTCCATGTGGTCTTAAGAGTCGAACAGAATGACTAAATCACCACCACCACACACAAACAGACAGACAGACACACACACANCTGGAGAAGGAAATGGCAACCCACTTCAGTATTCTTGCCTGGGAAATCCCATGGACAGAGGAGCCTGGAGGGCTGCAGTCCATGTGGTCTTAAGAGTCGAACAGAATGACTAAATCACCACCACCACACACAAACAGACAGACAGACACACACACACATGCTTATTGTTTTTAAAGCAAAGAGTAAATCAAAATCTGTTGAAGTTATTAGTTATTGTCAAGGGAGGAAATGGGATGGAGAGAGACAAGGATGGAAATTAGACTTAACTGAGCTGTCTTGTCTTATGGTTTTGACTTGGTACTGTGCACACCCACACACTGTTTAGTTCACTTAACAATATATCCTAGTGATCAGTCTAGAACATTTTATAAAGATCCTCTTCACCCCTTTTTATAGCTCCAAACTGTTCCATTGCACATTCTAGTTCTCTCTTGATAGAAAATTGAGGTGTTGTATGGCAGAAACCAATAAAACATTGTAAAGCAACTTTCCTCCAATTAATTTTGGTGTAGACTGTTTAAAAACAAGACTAAGTTGTATAATTTATTACAGAAAATAAATTTTTAATAAAGCAAAAAAGAAAATTGAGCTTTTTTAAAAAAAGAAGAAAATTGAGCTGTTTTATTTATTACAGTGCCATAGTTAATACCTTTATGCATATGATATTTTTTATTTTTCCCAGTATATCTGTGTGAAAGATTCTTAGAAGAGGGTTTGCTGTGTCAAAGGGTAATTGCATATGTACTGTTGCTAGATATTCCTATCCCCACCCACTTCATACATTTTTTTTGCACTCCAATCATAAGTATGAATCTGTCAGTTCTTACATTGCTTCATCAGAAGAGTATTTTTTCCACTATTTGGATCATTTGACAGAAATAAATCTGACAGGGAGAAAAGTTATCATGATTTTAATTGGTAATACTGTTACTGTGGGGCTTCCCTGGTGGTTCAGATGGTAAAGAATCTGCCTGCAATGTGAGAGATCCAGGTTTGGTCCCTGGATCAGGAAGATTCCCTGGAGAAGGGAATGGCTACCCACTCCAGTCTTCTTGCCTGGAGAATTCCATGGACAGAGGAGCCTGGTGGGCTATAGTTCCCAGGGTCGCAAAGAGTCGGACACGACTGAGCGACTAACACTTTTCACTTTCTGTTTTTACTTTTCTGTTATTGTGAGTCGGATTGGATATCNCCTGGAGAAGGGAATGGCTACCCACTCCAGTCTTCTTGCCTGGAGAATTCCATGGACAGAGGAGCCTGGTGGGCTATAGTTCCCAGGGTCGCAAAGAGTCGGACACGACTGAGCGACTAACACTTTTCACTTTCTGTTTTTACTTTTCTGTTATTGTGAGTCGGATTGGATATCTTTTCAAATATTTAAGGACATGGGCATTGAAAAGACTTTCTCTTTTTGTGAACTGCCTTCATAATTCTAACCCACCTTTTCTACAAGATGAGTGTTTTTTCCCCTTAATATTTTAGAGTGAACTTACTTTTGAGAAAGAAGGTAAACAAAGAAATGTGATAGATAAATAAGATGAATCTGGCTCAATAAATTGATAAATTCTAAGAAGGGACTGAATAGGCCGAGAGGTGGCAGAGTGAGAGTGGTCCTTTAGTTGAAGAGGTCAAGAGAAGCCTACTGGGGAAGGTGACTTAAAAAAAAAAAAACAGTGATGTGGTGAAAAGGGAGGCAATATTTGAGCATGTATTATTTTTTTATTTATTTTTGGCCACTGCTGTAGCACGTGGGATCTTAGTTCTCCCACCAGGATTGGAACATGCCCTCCCTACATTGAAAGGGTAGACAGGATCACCAGGGAGACCCTGGAAGGTGACTTTTTAAGAAGAAATTAAGAGAAGCAGGTACATGAAGAGCAGATGAGTCCAGAGATAGATTCCTGAATGAACCAGGCAGGGAGAACATCATATGTCAAAAGTCCTGAATTAAGAAAGAATTTTAAATGTTCGTGGAATAAACAGAAACCCAGATTGTTTAGCATTACTCTTGTTCAGTCTCTAAGTCGTGCCCAATTCTGTTACCCTCATAGACGGCAGCCCACCAGGCTCCCCTGTCCCTGGGATTCTCCAGGCAAGAACATTGGATTGGGTCGCCATTTCCTTCTCCAAGGCACGAAAGTGGAAAGTGAAAATTGAAAGTGAAGTCGCTCAGTCGTGTCTTAGCGACCCCATGGCCTGCAGCCTACCAGGCTCCTCCGTCCATGGGATTTTCCAGACAAGAGGACTGGAGTGGGCTGCCATTGCCTTTTCCGCCTGTGGATATGACAAAATAGTGAGATGGGATTCTTGGATGTTTCACAAAAATAAATTTTTCTCCTGTTTGGGATGTGCAGCTTTACCTGTGCTGAGAGATCCCCTGACTGTAGGACAAAGGGCATTAAACTCTGGGTTGTGAGGCACTGGCCCAGTGCCGTGCTCCGTATGGGAGGGAGATGAGAAATGGTATTAAAACTATGTCCCCCGTGATGAAAAAAGAGGAAAATGAATTTTTTAAAATTAATTTTGATACCACTTTTAAATGGAACAAATGGGGAAATGGCTTTACTTATTAATGTATTACTTTTGGCTGCACTGGGTCTTTGTCGCTGTCTGCAGGCTTCCTCCAGTGGCGGCAAGCAGGGGCCACTACTCGCTGCGATTTCTCTTGTTGCGGAGTGTGAGCTCTAGCTGTACAGGCTTCTCTAGTTGTGGTGCGTGGGCTTAGCTGCCCTGCAGCATGTGGGGTCTTAGCTCCTGCCCAGGAATTAAACCGATGTTCCCTGCATTGGCAAGGGATTCTTAACCACTGGACCACCAGGGAAGTCCAGGAGAATGTCTTTTTGAAAAAACAGACTTCATTTCTTAAACTTATATTCAGTAAAATTGACCTGTGTGTGTATGAAAGTTGAAAGTGGAAGAAGTTGCTCAGCTGTGTCTGACTCTTTGCATCCCCATGGACTATACAGTCCATGGACTTCTCCAGGCCAGAATACTGGAGTGGGAAGCCTATCCCTTCTCCAGGGGATCTTACCAACCCAGGGATCAAACCCAGGTCTCCTGTATTGCAGACAGATTCTTTACCAATTGAGCCACCAGGGAAGCCCAAGAATACTGGAGTGGGTAGTCTATCCCTTCTCTAGCAGATCTTCCTAACCCAGGGATTGAACCGGGGTCTCCTGCCTTGCAGATGGATCCTTTACCAGCTGAGCTATCAGAGAAGTATATATAGTATATATGTGTGTGTGTATAGTATGAGTTTTAGGAGATCCAATCAGTCCATTCTAAAAGAGATCAGTCCTGGGTGTTCTTTGGAAGGACTGATGTTGATGCTGAGACTCCAATACTCTGGCCACTTCATGCAAAGAGTTGACTCATTGGAAAAGACTCTGATGCTGGGAGGGATTGGGGGCAGGAGGATAAGGGGACAACAGAGGATGAGATGGCTGGATGGCATCACTGACTCGATGGACATGAATTTGTGTGAACCCCGGGAGTTGGTGATGGACAGGGAGGCCTGGCGTGCTACAGTTCATGGGGTCGCAAAGAGTCGGACACGACTGAGCAACTGAACTGTACTGAGATTCATGTAATCACCAAAACAATCAGGATACAAATAGTTCCATTACCCCTGAAAATTGGCTCTATGGCTCGTTTGTCCACCAACCTTTCCCCTTATGCCTCAGTTCTTGCAGCCACTTTCCTCTTACTGTAGTTGGCTTAATTCTAAAATGGCCTCCATGAACTTCACTTCCAGAGGTATAACCTATATCATCTCCTCAATCTTGGGTGTGGGAATGACCTGTGACTTACTTCTAGCTAGTAGAATATGACCAGGATTATTGGATCTTGGTTACTTTCTTGGTTAGATTATTGTGTAGCAAAGGTCACTCCCATGATCACATTGTATTGTATAACAGGTGTTTTTTTTTTTTTTTTTAGCAGATTGGAGCAAGAGACACTCTTTTATAAGAGACACACTTCTACTTTAAGTTTGCTTAAAAAAAGCAAACTACCCTGCATGACTGTCTGGGAGGAGGGCTACGTGGCAGGAAACCCAGGACCTGAGGATAGCTTCCAGTCAACAGCCAGTAAGAAGTCAGCACCCTCAGTCACAGAGCTGCAAATGAATTCTGCCAACAACCTGAATGAGCTTGAAAATGAATGCTCCCTAGTTGAGCCTTCGCACAGGACACAGTCTGACTGACATGTTGATTTCAGCCTTGTGAGTATAAGACCTGAGTATAAGACTCAGCTAACCAGAACTCTGACTCCTGACCCACAGAAACTGTCAGATAATTATGCATTACTTTAAGCTACTAAGTTTGTGGGCAGTTGTTATGAAGCAATAGAAAACCAATAAACCTCCCTATAGTGTTGCCTTTTCCAAATATCATATAAAAGAAATTACATGATACGTAAATTTGGGGACCAGTTTTTAAAATTCAGCATAATACTTTTATGATCACTCTTTTTATTCTTAAAGGGTATTCTATTACATACAGACACCATAGGTTTTTTTTTTTTTTTTTCAATCATTTACCTGTTGGGGACATTTGAGCTATTTCTAATTTTTGGTAATTATGAAAAGAGTTGCTATAGACATTTGTGTACAGGTGTTTGTGTGAACATAATTTTTTTGGGGTAAATACGATTGCTTGGTCATAAGGTGAGCATGTCTTTAATTTTATAAGAAACTTTCAAACTGTACGCGCCTATACCATTTTGCATTCCCCCTAGCAAAGAATGAGGGTTCCAGTTAATCTTTATTACCATTAGCACTTGATATTGTCTTTATTTTTTTCAAAAGCTGTCCAAATAAATGTGCAGTGGTTTCTCATTGTGGTTTTAATTTGCATTTTCTTAATGGTTATTGGTGTTGAACATCTTTATATGTGCTTAGTTGCCATCTTCACATCCTCTTTGGTAAAATATCTAAGTCTTTTGTGCACTTTTTTATCGAATTGTTGAAGCCATCTTTCACCATTGTGATATTGGATGTGGTTTTTTGTTTATTCTTATAGATGCTTGTTAGCAATTTAAATAATTTGCCTTCTATTTCTACTTTGCTCGGGTTTTTTTTTTTTTTCATGAAAGGATATTGAACTTTTCAAGTAGTTTTTCTGTATTAACTTATGAAATTGTGTGTGATTTTTCTTCTTTGGCCTGTTCATATGGCAGATTATGTTAAATGATTTTCAAATTTAAACCCTTCTTACAATCTTGAAAATATCCCAGGAGGTTGTGGTGAATTATTCTTCTTATTGCTGGAATCAGATGGTTAGTATTCTGTTAAGGATACTGTTTCTATGTTAATGATGGATGATGGACTCTAATTTTCGTCTCTTTTTCATTGGCTCAAGAATGAACCTAGACTACACATTCAGCTTTATGGTACTGCTTCCTTAAGTTTCTTCTTCACCATGATCTCTGTGACATTTTCTGGCCCCCAGGGACCTCTACTGGTCTTGTGACTGGAAAGCTGGAGTTTGCATTTCCCTACTCTATGGCATATTTGGGGCTTCCCTGGTGGCTCAGATGGTAAAGAGTCTGCCTGCCACTCGGGAGTCCCGGGTTTGATCCCTGGTCAGGAAGATCCCCTGGAGAAGGGAATGGCAGCCCACTCCAGTATTCTCGCCTAGAGAATCCCATGGACAGAGGAGCCTGATGGGCTACAGTCCATGGGGCCACAAAGTGTCGGACACGACCAAGTGACTAACCCTAACCTATCCTATGGCATATCTCTGACTATGTCTATCTCCAAAGCCAAGCAGGAGGAGGGAAGATAGAGATAAAAACCAATGCGAATGATTCCTATGCTCTTGAAACTATAGTCCTTTTGGTCAGAGAGGATCCTGTTCCCTCAGTTTCAGGTGCCTGTTCCGCTGCTGTTACCATTGCTGTTACTATCACCATCATAGCGACACTTTTGAATTTTGGTACCAAGAGGTTTAGGCGGAGAATATAGAAATAACTAAAGATATGGGGGGTTCCCCCATTATCTCTGAGTTTTATGGGTCCTCTTGCTTCTTCTCAAACCAGAGAGAGTTTCTTTTAGAGATCTTTTTCACCACCCCTAGTACACAGTTCCAGGTTTCATCACCTTTAATTACAGACTAAGGGACACTGGAGTAAGAAAAGATACAGTAAATTCACCCATGAATCTATCTTATTTGGAGTTTTGATTTTCTTATGCAATTTTCCTATTTTTTCCCCTCCAAAATCTTTAATAGCTCCTCCATATATATATATTTTTCTGTCATTTTTAGTTGTATTCAGTGGAAATAACCGGAGAAGGCAATGGCAACCCACTCCAGTACTCTTGCCTGGACAATCCCATAGATGGAGGAGCCCGGTGGGCTGCGGTTCATGGGGTCGCTAAGAGTCGGACATGACTGAACGTCTTTACTTTCACTTTTCACCTTCATGCATTGGAGAAGGAAATGGCAACCCACTTCAGTGTTCTTCCCTGGACAATCCCATGGACAGAGGAGCCTTGTGGGCTGCCATCTATAGGGTCGCAGAGTCGGACACAACTGAAGCGACTTAGCAGCAGCAGTGGAAATAACAGAATGGAAAATGGCTTTTGATATATATAGTGATTTATTCACAGAGTGGTTGAATCTGCTGTGATCCTTCCATTAATTGAAACACTTCCACCTTGGGGAATTTTCTCTTTAAGAGATTCTAATGAATTCAAGGATGGTTGAATACCTACAAACCAATCAATATGATACACCGCATCAATAAAGTTAAGAATAAAAATTTTATGAACATCTAAATAGATGCAAAAAACTTTTGACAAAATTCAACATCAATTCTTAACCAAGTGGGTATCAAAGGAACATTCCTCAAAATAAGAAGAGCCATATACGACAAACCCACAGCTATCACCATGCTGCTACTGCTGCTAAGTCGCTTCAGTCGTGTCCGACTCTGTGCGACCCCATAGACGGCAGCCCACCAGGCTCCACTGCCCCTGGGATTCTCCAGGCAAGAACACTGGAATGGGTTGCTCAATGATAAAAAGCTGAAAGCATTTTCTGTAAAATCAAGACCAAGACAAGGACCCCCACTTCTGCCATTTTTATTTTAAATATTGGAAGTCCTAGTCACAGTAATCAGACAAGAAAAATAAATAAAATGAATCCTAATTGGAAGTGAAGAAGGAAAACTTTCACTGTTCGTAGAGGACATGATGCTATGTATAGAGAACCTGAAAAACACCAAAAAAAAAAATTGTTAGGAATGGCACCCCACCCCAGTACTCTTGCCTGGAAAATCCAATGGACGGAATAGCCTGGTGGGCTGCAGTCCATGGGGTCGCTAACAGTCAGACAGACTGAGCGACTTCACTTTCACTTTTCTCTTCCATGCATTGGAGAAGGAAATGGCAACCCACTCCAGTATTCTTGCCTGGAGAATCCCAGGGATGGGGCAGCCTGGTGGGCTGCCGTCTATGGGGTCACACAGAGTCGGACACGACTGAAGTGACTTAGCAGCAGCAGCAATAAATAAATTCAGTAAAGTCGCAGGATGCAAAATTAATATATGAAAATCTTTTGTGTCTCTACATTAACAATGAACTATCAGAAAGAGGAATTAA
The DNA here is from genome assembly GCA_006410675.1 of Oreotragus oreotragus. Taxonomy (NCBI): domain Eukaryota; kingdom Metazoa; phylum Chordata; class Mammalia; order Artiodactyla; family Bovidae; genus Oreotragus; species Oreotragus oreotragus. Next base: position 143,484 of record SJYX01015405.1, read on the forward strand.
TAAAGCAGTCCCATTTACAATTATATTAAAAAAAAATACCTGAGAATAAGTATAATCAAGAAGGTAAAAGATCTGTGCTTGAAAACTATAAGACATTGATGAAAGAAGTTGAAGATGGCATAAATGGAAAGACAGGTCATCCTCATGGATTAGTACTGATATTGTTAAAATGACCATACTACCCAAAACCATCTACAGATTTAATGCAATCCTTGTTAAAATACCACTGGAATTTTTTTCACAGAACTAGAACAAATAATTCCAAAATTTGTAGACCCCACATGCCTTGAGAAAGAAGAAAAAAGTTGGAAGCATCATGGTCCCTGATTTCAAATTATACTATAAAACTACATAAAAACAATATGGTACTGGCACAAAGACAGACACATAAATGGATGCAATATAATAGAGAGCCCAGAAATGAATCTACACTTATATGGGCAATTAATCTATGACAAAGGAGGCAAGACAATATCTTAAAAAACTGATACTGGTGAAACTAGACAGTTGTGTGCAAAAGAACCAAGTTGGACTATTTGTTACTTCATACACAAAAATAAACTTAAAATGGGTTAAAAGCTAAATGCAAGACCTGAAACCATAAAAATCTTAGCAGAAAATATAGGCTGAATACTCTTTAACACTAGTCTTAGCAATATCTTTTCGTATATATCTCCTCAGGCAAGGGAAACAAAAATAAACAAATAGAACTACTTCAAGTCAAAAAGTTTTTGCATAGGGAAAGAAACTATCAACAAAATGAAAGCACTGCTTACTGAATGGGAGAAGATATTTGCAAATGATATATCTGATAAGGGATTTATAACCAAAATATACAAAGAACTCATACAACTCAACATTAAAAAAAAAATTTTTTTTAAACATTAAAAAACAGCTCTAACAGAAAATGGGCAGAAGACCTGAATAAAATTTTTTTTCCAAAGAAGACATACAGATGGCTAACAGGCACATGAGCAGATGCCTAATATTACTAATTATTAGAGAAATAGAATGGCTATCATCAAAAAGACCACAAAGGTTGTGGAGAAAAAGGTACCCTGGTGCACTATTTGAAGGACTGTAAATTGGTATAGTTACTAGGGAAAACAGTACAAAGTTTCCTCAAAAAATTAAAAATAAAACTACCATATGATCCAGCAAGTCCACTTTGGGGTATTTTTTTTTTTTTTTCAAAGAAAACAAAAACACTAACTCTAAAAGATACACGTACCCATATGTTCATTGCAGCATTAGCCAAGATATGGAAGTAACTTAAATGTTCATTCTCGATAGATGAATGGACAAAGAAGATTAGATAGATAGATAAAGATAGATATACAATAGAATATTACACAGCCCTCAACCCACAGTGAAATCTTGCCGTTTGCGGCAACATGGATGGACCTAGAGGATCTCATGGTAAGTGAGGTGAGTCAGATAGAGAAAGGGAAATACAGTATGCCTTTATTTACATGTGGAAGCTAAAACACAAAAGAAATGAACAAATATAACAAAACAGAAATACACTAATACATACAGAGAAAAGATGATTGCCAGAGGAGAGAGGAAAGAAAAGAAAACAAACCCCTGAGATGGTAACTACGGGAGGCAATGATTTCTAATTAGCTTGATTGTGGTGATCACTTTGCAATGTGAATTTATATGAAACAACCATACTGTACACCTTCAATGCATATTTTTGTCAATTATATCTCAATAAAGTTGAAAAAAGAAAAAAAAATGTATCCTTCACCTGGATTAAGCCTCTCTCTGCTGGAGAAGGAAATGGCACCCCACTCCAGTACTCTTGCCTGGAAAATCCCATGGGCGGAGGAGCCTGGTAGGCTGCAGTCCATGGGATCGCTGAGAGTCGAACAGGACTGAGAGACTTCACTTTGACTTTTCACTTTCATGCATTGGAGAAGGAAACGGCAACCCACTCCAGTGTTCTTGCCTGGAGAATCCCAGGGACAGAGGAGCCTGGTTGGCTGCCGTCTATGAGGTCACACAGAGTCGGACACGACTGAAGCGACTTAGCAGCAGCAGCAGCCAGCAGCTGCTGGTTAAGATCACGCTCAATTAGGAAACGTGGAGGCGGTGAGGATCGGTGTGGGTGACCAGCTTTTTCTTCCTGGCCTGCTCATCTTGTTTCCCTCTACTGTGCTGGCCAGCCTCTAACTCCTCCCAGTTGACTCAAGGAGATGGGAAGATAAGGGGAGTAGAGAGGTTTCCACTAGAGCTGTACTACTGTTGTCTGGTTTGGTGCCCTCTGGGTGTGTGGCGCATGTTCAAATGCTCACCCCCCCACCCCCACACATACACACAGCATGGATGTGTAGTGTAGTCTTCTGTGGTTTGTAGTTTTCTGCCCTGGACTGTGCTTCCTCCGGCTGGAACCTATGACTCCTTCCTGGTTCCAAAGTGCACCCCACACATACCCTCTACTGGGTTATCTCATTCCCTGGGACGGCCTCTGGGCAGAGTCCTCTTCAAGACTGTGCTTCCTCTTGGGAAACTTATGGATGACCTGTGGTGAGACTTGCATTTCTTTGTCTCTGGAAGTGCAGCTGGTTTGCCTTCTTCCTCTATCAGCGAGAAGTGACGTGAAGTTGCTCAGTCATGTATGACACTTTGTGATCCTATGGACTGTAGCCTAACAGGCTCCTCCATCCATGACATTTTCCAGGCAAGAGTACTGGAATGGGTTGCCATTTCCTTCTCCAGGGGATCATCCCGAGCCAGGGATCAAACCCAGGTCTCCCACATTGAGGGCAGACGCTTCACCCTCTGAGCCACCAGGAAAGCCCCAGAAGCTTTAACTACCATGTCTCTTATATTTTTCTCAAACATCAGCCCTCACCTTCCAACAGACATGTGAAAAATTATCTGCCCCATTCCCTGCCACCTCTCCCTGGGAAATAACTTCCAAAGAAAGGGTTCCCATTAGTTTTACTAGATCTTCTCTTATAGGTCCTATAAAGAGGACTTGAGCTAGTGGCTGCTTTTGTAGGTATAGTCTCTTAGTATGCAGAGCACTGGTTGAGGCAGACCACAGCCCTGTTGTTACTGATGTCAGGAAATGTCTCATTTACCTTCCTCGTATGCACTCAACTTAAGAATCTTCTGCATGACGTTTTTTTCAACTTGAAGGTTCAAGGCTTGGACCCAACTCCACACTCATGGGTCCTGTTGAATCAGCTCAGATCAAATCCCCATCTGTGTGTGCTCAGCCTTCTTTCCTGGGCCTGAGCAGGGATCTGTGTTTCTCTCCCTTACACTGTTCTGGCCCAGGCTCTTGGCCTGCCTACCACACATTCCAGCACATCTCCAGTAGGCCAAGGAGAGGGAAGAGGACCCCAAAAGCCGCAGCTGCATGGTTCCTTTGCTGCGTCAGTTTCCACCCGATGATGCTTGGACATTGCTCTTGTGACAGCATCTAATGGGACTTGGTGCCTTAGCTGCTCATTAATGCTTATATCCTTAACTTCATCGTGTTCAGATCATGATTTCTGGTTTAGTTACCAGTTGTGCAGCCTATTATTTGATAACCTTGGTATCTGCTTCCTGTGCTCAGCTATTTGAGTCTCAGTGCTGCCTTGGAGAGCTTTGCTCATGATAGT
>SJYX01015405.1:147129-170308 GCA_006410675.1 Oreotragus oreotragus
ATCAAAAAGAGGAATTAATAAAGCAGTCCCATTTACAATTATATTAAAAAAAATACCTGAGAATAAGTATAATCAAGAAGGTAAAAGATCTGTGCTTGAAAACTATAAGACATTGATGAAAGAAGTTGAAGATGGCATAAATGGAAAGACAGGTCATCCTCATGGATTAGTACTGATATTGTTAAAATGACCATACTACCCAAAACCATCTACAGATTTAATGCAATCCTTGTTAAAATACCACTGGAATTTTTTTCACAGAACTAGAACAAATAATTCCAAAATTTGTAGACCCCACATGCCTTGAGAAAGAAGAAAAAAGTTGGAAGCATCATGGTCCCTGATTTCAAATTATACTATAAAACTACATAAAAACAATATGGTACTGGCACAAAGACAGACACATAAATGGATGCAATATAATAGAGAGCCCAGAAATGAATCTACACTTATATGGGCAATTAATCTATGACAAAGGAGGCAAGACAATATCTTAAAAAACTGATACTGGTGAAACTAGACAGTTGTGTGCAAAAGAACCAAGTTGGACTATTTGTTACTTCATACACAAAAATAAACTTAAAATGGGTTAAAAGCTAAATGCAAGACCTGAAACCATAAAAATCTTAGCAGAAAATATAGGCTGAATACTCTTTAACACTAGTCTTAGCAATATCTTTTCGTATATATCTCCTCAGGCAAGGGAAACAAAAATAAACAAATAGAACTACTTCAAGTCAAAAAGTTTTTGCATAGGGAAAGAAACTATCAACAAAATGAAAGCACTGCTTACTGAATGGGAGAAGATATTTGCAAATGATATATCTGATAAGGGATTTATAACCAAAATATACAAAGAACTCATACAACTCAACATTAAAAAAAAATTTTTTTTAAACATTAAAAAACAGCTCTAACAGAAAATGGGCAGAAGACCTGAATAAAATTTTTTTTCCAAAGAAGACATACAGATGGCTAACAGGCACATGAGCAGATGCCTAATATTACTAATTATTAGAGAAATAGAATGGCTATCATCAAAAAGACCACAAAGGTTGTGGAGAAAAAGGTACCCTGGTGCACTATTTGAAGGACTGTAAATTGGTATAGTTACTAGGGAAAACAGTACAAAGTTTCCTCAAAAAATTAAAAATAAAACTACCATATGATCCAGCAAGTCCACTTTGGGGTATTTTTTTTTTTTTTTCAAAGAAAACAAAAACACTAACTCTAAAAGATACACGTACCCATATGTTCATTGCAGCATTAGCCAAGATATGGAAGTAACTTAAATGTTCATTCTCGATAGATGAATGGACAAAGAAGATTAGATAGATAGATAAAGATAGATATACAATAGAATATTACACAGCCCTCAACCCACAGTGAAATCTTGCCGTTTGCGGCAACATGGATGGACCTAGAGGATCTCATGGTAAGTGAGGTGAGTCAGATAGAGAAAGGGAAATACAGTATGCCTTTATTTACATGTGGAAGCTAAAACACAAAAGAAATGAACAAATATAACAAAACAGAAATACACTAATACATACAGAGAAAAGATGATTGCCAGAGGAGAGAGGAAAGAAAACAAACCCCTGAGATGGTAACTACGGGAGGTAATGATTTCTAATTAGCTTGATTGTGGTGATCACTTTGCAATGTGAATTTATGTGAAACAACCATGCTGTACACCTTCAATGCATATTTTTGTCAATTATATCTCAATAAAGTTGAAAAAAGAAAAAAAAATGTATCCTTCACCTGGATTAAGCTTCTCTCTGCTGGAGAAGGAAATGGCACCCCACTCCAGTACTCTTGCCTGGAAAATCCCATGGGCGGAGGAGCCTGGTAGGCTGCAGTCCATGGGATTGCTGAGAGTCGGACATGACTGAAAGACTTCACTTTGACTTTTCACTTTCATACATTGGAGAAGGAAACGGCAACCCACTCCAGTGTTCTTGCCTGGAGAATCCCAGGGACAGAGGAGCCTGGTTGGCTGCCGTCTATGAGGTCACACAGAGTCGGACACGACTGAAGCGACTTAGCAGCAGCAGCAGCCAGCAGCTGCTGGTTAAGATCACGCTCAATTAGGAAACGTGGAGGCGGTGAGGATCGGTGTGGGTGACCAGCTTTTTCTTCCTGGCCTGCTCATCTTGTTTCCCTCTACTGTGCTGGCCAGCCTCTAACTCCTTCCAGTTGACTCAAGGAGATGGGAAGATAAGGGGAGTAGAGAGGTTTCCACTAGAGCTGTACTACTGTTGTCTGGTTTGGTGCCCTCTGGGTGTGTGGCGCATGTTCAAATGCTCACCCCCCCACCCCCATACATACACACAGCATGGATGTGTAGTGTAGTCTTCTGTGGTTTGTAGTTTTCTGCCCTGGACTGTGCTTCCTCCGGCTGGAACCTATGACTCCTTCCTGGTTCCAAAGTGCACCCCACACATACCCTCTACTGGGTTATCTCATTCCCTGGGACGGCCTCTGGGCAGAGTCCTCTTCAAGACTGTGCTTCCTCTTGGGAAACTTATGGCTGACCTGGACTTGCATTTCTTTGTCTCTGGAAGTGCAGCTGGTTTGCCTTCTTCCTCTATCAGCGAGAAGTGACGTGAAGTTGCTCAGTCATGTATGACTCTTTGTGATCCTATGGACTGTAGCCTAACAGGCTCCTCCATCCATGACATTTTCCAGGCAAGAGTACTGGAATGGGTTGCCATTTCCTTCTCCAGGGGATCATCCTGAGCCAGGGATCAAACCCAGGTCTCCCACATTGAGGGCAGACGCTTCACCCTCTGAGCCACCAGGAAAGCCCCAGAAGCTTTAACTACCATGTCTCTTATATTTTTCTCAAACATCAGCCCTCACCTTCCAACAGACATGTGAAAAATTCTCTGCCCCATTCCCTGGCACCTCTCCCTGGGAAATAACTTCCAAAGAAAGGGTTCCCATTAGTTTTACTAGATCTTCTCTTATAGGTCCTATAAAGAGGACTTGAGCTAGTGGCTGCTTTTGTAGGTATAGTCTCTTAGTATGCAGAGCACTGGTTGAGGCAGACCACAGCCCTGTTGTTACTGATGTCAGGAAATGTCTCATTTACCTTCCTCGTATGCACTCAACTTAAGAATCTTCTGCATGACGTTTTTTTCAACTTGAAGGTTCAAGGCTTGGACCCAACTCCACACTCATGGGTCCTGTTGAATCAGCTCAGATCAAATCCCCATCTGTGTGTGCTCAGCCTTCTTTCCTGGGCCTGAGCAGGGATCTGTGTTTCTCTCCCTTACACTGTTCTGGCCCAGGCTCTTGGCCTGCCTACCACACATTCCAGCACATCTCCAGTAGGCCAAGGAGAGGGAAGAGGACCCCAAAAGCCGCAGCTGCATGGTTCCTTTGCTGCGTCAGTTTCCACCCGATGATGCTTGGACATTGCTCTTGTGACAGCATCTAATGGGACTTGGTGCCTTAGCTGCTCATTAATGCTTATATCCTTAACTTCATCGTGTTCAGATCATGATTTCTGGTTTAGTTACCAGTTGTGCAGCCTATTATTTGATAACCTTGGTATCTGCTTCCTGTGCTCAGCTATTTGAGTCTCAGTGCTGCCTTGGAGAGCTTTGCTCATGATAGTAACTAGAATTCAGCAGTTACTCTCTGCCAAATGTATGCCGAGAACCACTTTAGGCCCTTTTACGTGCACTAGCCTATTTATTTTTCACAAGAACTTTGAAAGATAGACTACTGAGATTCAGAGAGAGTAAGGAACCTGCCCAAGCTCTCACAGCACAGCCAGTTCATTAACAGACTTGAGAATAACACTTAATTCTGCCTGATTTCAGAATTGATTCTTTCACTTAAGAATGAATTCTTAATTCTTTCACTTAATTCTGCTGGGCCTGGTCTTTCCTTTGCACCAGATTCAGGGCCATTTGTTCAGCAAGGGCTTGGAGAGGAAGCTGAGTTCCGGGTGTTTTCTCAGCTGTTTTCACAAGCTTCACCTGATCTTGGTGGGCAGGACACTTTCTTTGGGGTAGGTGTCCGGTTTGCCCCTGCCTTGCCTCTGGGGTGCTAACAGTCCCACCTGAACCACTTCCCAACTCAGTGTTCACAATTCAGCTCTTGTCCAGCCCCTTGCATAAGTACAAGTTCAACTTGTGCACAGTTCACTAAGTAAGCCAGATATGTTCCATGGAGAACATCGTACTGATGTATTTGGAATTACCTAACTTGATGAGAGAAGGTGCTAACAGAATCAGAAGAGATTAAGAGAGGTGTGCTGTGCTTGTGCTTAGTCACTCAGTTGTGTCCGACTCTTTGTGATCCCATGGACTGTAGCCCTCCGGGCTCCTCTATCCATGGGAATTCTCTAGGCAAGAATACTGGAGTGGGTTGCCATGCCCTCCTCCAGGGGATCTTCCCGACCCGGGAATTGAACTGGGGTCTCCTACATTGCAGGCAGATTCTTTACCAGCTGAGCTACCAGGGAAGCCCAGGGAAGCTACCAGGGAAGAGAGGTGGCAAGATTACAAAATGGTACAAAAAGGTCTTAATGAACCGGAAAAAGCACAATGGTGTGATCACTCACCTAGAGCCAGACATCCTGGAGTACGAAGTCAAGTGGGCCTTAAGAAGTATTATGAAAAACAAAGCTAGTGGAGGTGATGCAATTATGGCTGAGCTGTTTCAAATCCCAGAAGATGGTGCTGTTAAAGTGCTGCATTCAATATGTCAGCAAATTTGGAAAATTCAGCAGTGGCCACAGGACTGGAAAAGGTCAGTTTTCATCCCAATTCCAAAGGAAAGCAATGCCAAAGAATGCTCACACTACTGTACAATTGTGCTCATTTCACATGCTAGCCACTCAGTGTTCAAAGTCATTCAAGCTAGGCTTCAACAGTATAAGTTGGATTTAGAAAAAGCAGAGGAACCAGAGATCAAATTGCCAACAAGTGTTGGATCAAAGAAAAAGCAAGAGAATTCCAGAAAACCATCTATTTCTGCTTCACTAACTACGCTAAAATTGAGAAAGGAGTATGTTAAGGCTGTATATTGTCACCCTGTTTATTTAACTTATATGCAGAGTATATCATGCAAAATTCTGGGCTGAATGAAGCTCAAACAAGAATCAAGATAGAAATATCAATAACCTCAGATATCCACGCTACGGCAGAAAGTGGAGAGGAACTAAAGAGCCTCTTGATGAAAGTGAAAGAGAAGAGTGAAAAAGCTGGCTTATAACTTAACATTCAGGAAACTAAGATCATGGCATCTGGTCCCATCACTTCATGGCAAACAGATGGGGAAAAAGTGGAAACAGTGACAGATTTTATTTTCTTGGGCTCCAAAATCACTGCAGATGATGACTGCAGCCATGAAATTAAAAGATGCTTGCTCTGTGGAAGGAAAGCTATGACAAACCTAGACAGTGTATTAAAAAGTAGAGACATCACTTTGCTGACAAAGGTCCACATAGTCAAAGCTGTGTTTTTTCCAGTAGTCATGTATGGATGGGAAAGTTGGACCCTATGGAAGGCTGAGTGCTAAAGAATTGATGCTTTCCAATCGTGGTGCTGGAGAAGACTCTGAGACAGCAAAGAGATCAAACCGGTCAATTCTAAAGGAAATCAACCCTGACTATTCATTGGAAAGACTGATGCTGAAACTGAAACTCCAATACTTTGGCCACCTGATGTGAAGAGCAGACTCAGTGAAAAAGACCCTGATGCTGGGAACGGCTGAGGGCAGGAGGAAAAGGGGATGACAGAGGATGAGATGGTTGGATGGCATCACTGGCTCAATGGACATGAGTCTGAGCAAACTCTGGGAGATGGTGAAGGACAAGGAAGCCTGGTGTGCTGCAGTTCATGGGGTTGCAAAGAGCCGGATACAACTTGCTGTTTTTCAGTTGCTCAGTCGTGACTGACTCTTTGTGACCCCACAGACTGCAGCACACCAGGCTTCCCTGTCTTTCACCTTCTCCCAAAGCTTGCTCAGACTCCTGTCCGTCGAGTCAGTGATGCCATCCAATCATCTCTTCCTCTGTTGTTCCCTTCTCCTCCTGCCTTCAATCTTGCCCAGCATCAGGGTCTTTTCCAATGAGTCAGTTCTTTCATCAGGTGGCCAAAGTATTGGCGCTTCAGCTTCAGCATCAGTCCTTCCAAAGAATGTGCAGGGTCTATTTCTTTTAGGATTGATTGGTTTGATCTCCTTGCTGTCTGTCCAAGAGACTCTCAAGGGTCTTTTCCAACACCACAGTTCAAAAAGATTGATTCTTTGGACACAACTTAGTGACTGAACGACAGTATCCAAAAGTATTTAAAATACATCAACACAGTTGATACAGAAGAGATGTGGCTGTTTTAAGAACACCTACAGACATTGGAGAGCCTAGGGCTGGAGTTTTGCTCAAGCAGGGCAAGTGGGGAAAATGAGATGTGGAATGTAGATTTCCTATGAAAAGTGTAGGGGAGAAGTGACTTTGCTGAAAAACCTTGGTAGCTGTGGGTAGCCATGGTAACGCAGAAAAGTCATCTGCATTATGAGGAAGTTCCTATAGGTTGGAACCTTTACCAGAAGGAAAGGAGATGGCAAGTGAAGGGGGAGGGGAGAGGAGGGGAGAGGGAAGTGCTGGGCTGAAGAGAGGGAGGGAGAGAAGTGGCTGGCGGGGCAGGGGTGGGGGGTGTGGTGGTGGGGTGTGTGTGGCTGGAGCTGCAACAAAGGGAAGGGAAGGTCTGGGAACCACATCCAGGTAGGGAGCCATCTCCAAGGGTTTTCTCTTATTCTTAAAAAATTTCTATAACTGAAAGTAGAAAAGACTGGTGTGGTCCTGGCAGGTGAGGTCGCATCCTGCCTCTTAGATTCAGACTCTATCACTTAATCATTGGCGACTATGGCGTGTGTCTGCATGACAGCAGCTCCAGCAAGCCTTGCAAATTCTCCCCAAGTCCCTTGCAGCCTGGCGCTGGGCTGGTGTCAGCTAAGTGCTGACTGAGTTCTGGAAGGCTCTCCTTCAGAAGTTGCCTGGAGGAAACAGGTCAGGCTCTCTTATTTGTTTTGAGTTTCAGCTCAGACAAATAAAAATAAACCAAACAGGAAGTAAAGTGCTGTGTCAGAAGCACTCCCAACCCTCTAAGACCAAAAACAGCAAAAGGGTACATGCCACCTGCAAGGAAGTGCTGGGCTGCAGGCAGGCTGCTGTTCTGGCGTGGGAGGGAAGGAAAGGAGACCAGGGACACGTGACAGTGCTGTCAACAGGCCGGGTCTGAAGCTGTGTGGGCTTTACCAAAGATAAAAACAAAAACACTGAGATTGAGCCCCAGATCTGCCGCTTGATAGCTCTGTAGGTTTGGGCAAGTGGCTTAACTTTTTCGTGCTTCCGTTTCCTCATCTGTAAAAGAGAAATCATAGTAGTTCCTGTCTCACCGGCTTGCTGAGAGAATTGCAAAGAATAGAGTGCTTAAATAAGCACTCGATACCCAGGGATCCATGACTGGATGTGTGATTACTATAACCCACTTGAGGAGCCACGGTCAGGCCCTTGGCTGTCAGGCACGATGTCACTGAACCTTTGGAGGACCAGGCATCACTGCCTTTCATTTTTCTACTGTGGTCTGAGGTCTTGATATTGGAGTATGTGGCACCTACAACCCAGCTGCACAGAGTTTTGTTACATCTGGAGTTAGATGACTATACCATTGCATGCTAAGTCGAGTCAGGTGTGTTCGACTGTTTGTGACCCCGTGGACTGTAGCCCACGAGGCTCCTCTGTCAATGGGATTCTGCAGGCATGACTACTGGAGTGGGTTGCCATGCTCTCCTCCAGGGGATCTTCCTGACCCAGGGATCGAACCCACATCTCTTAAGTCTCCTCCACTGGCAGGCAGGTTCTTTACCACTAGTGCCACCTGGGAAGCCTGATTATACCATTAAGTCCTATTAATTTTATTCATTTTCTTAAGAAAAGTTCAATTTAGTCAAGAAAATGTAAACTTAAAGACTTGGGGTTTCCCTGGTGAGACTTGGGTTTGATCCTTGGGTCGGGAAGATCCCCTGGAGAAGGGAACAGCTACCCATTCCAGTATTCTTGCCTGGAGAATCCTCATGGACAGAGGAGCCTGGCAGGTTCCTGTCCAGGGAGTTGCCAAGAGTCGGACACGACTGAACGACTAATCACACACGTGCAAACTTAAAAGAGTTGGAGAATTGTCTATCAGTTCCCACAAGTAGAAGCTTAAAATCATAAAACGGTCAATTTGTTCAGAAAGATGAGCCCTAGACCAGGAGCTCTCTTACTCACCTCTCTTGTTGAACTTGAGCTAGGAGATGGTCAGACCTAGAGCCCCTTAAGAGCCAGGATCGGGCTGGTTCACTTCCTTGGTCCCCAGTGCACCACCAGGCACGTGGCAAGAGTTCAGTAGACACTTGATAAATGCAAGGAAGGAGAAAATGTGAGAACTCACCCCTACAAGCTGCATCTCTCCTCCCAAAGAGAACCCCTTCCTGCTACTCCATCAGCTGAATCTAGCACCTGTGGCCAAGTTAGTACACAGCTAAGGTGTCCTGTGACAGAAGGGAATTTCCTGATATGTTAAGTATGTTAACATGAACTTTGATAATACCCAGTTGGCTCAATCCAGGTTTTAAGCTTGAAAACCAGGACTCCCAAATCTCTGTCCTCTCTAAAGGCTAGGTTTGGCCATTTTAAAATCTCCAGCTCTTAGAATTCTTTGTTTTTTAATTTGTTGTTGTTTTGGCCACACTGTGTGTCATGTGGGATCTTAGCTCCCCAAGCAGAAATTGAACCTGGGCCCTCAGGAACTAAAGCAGAGTCCTAGCCACTAGACCACCAGGGAATTCCTCAGCATTCTTTATTAGCGTTGTTATAATCAAAACAAACATTCATTGAGGACCAGCTATCATGAGCAAGACTGGATTCTGAGGATTCAGATAAGGTGGGTCAGAGCTCAGTACCTGACCTAGGGCATTTAGAATCTTGTATTTGTTAGCTTGTGCTGCATAGCAAACCATTCTAAATTGTGCTGGCTTGTAAAAACAAACATCTACTGCTTGTTCACAATGAGTTGGCTGGGATAGCTTTTGTGACCCTTAACTGGGGCTGGACGATGTAGGAGAGCCTTGCTCGCACATTTTGCAGGCTGGTTGGTCTAGGATCGCTCGTCTTTGGTAGGTCAGCTGAGGGATCCGTCTCTTCTCCTTGTGTTTTCTACCCCTTACCTGGCTAGCCCAAGCTCCTCACACAGTAATTTCAGGATTTTCTCATGTTTCATTGGCCAAAACAAGCCATATTTACATTTAAAATCAGACTCAAAAGAGTGAAGACACAGACTCTGCCTCTTGGAGAAGTGGCCAAGGCAAGTCACATGGCAAAGGGGCAGCAGCTAGGCAAGGGACAAACTATTGTGGTTGTTTTGAAAATTACCTACCATAGGTCTTATCGGGACAACAAGGGTGATTCATGAAAATATAAATAAGAACTTGAAATAGCACAGGATATCTGCCAGGAAAACTGCACAGAGGAACTCAGACCTGAGCTGAAAGGAGTGATGGAACTGAGATTGGGTGGACGTCAGGGAATATTCCAGCTGCAGGGAGTAGCACGGATGTCCAAATGCACTTGACCTATTCGGTGGGGGGGTGGGGGGCGGTGAATGTCCAGCTGTGGCCACAGCAGGGAACTCACTTAAGAAAAAGGGAGGAACTAAGGACACCAGCATAGTCGAGACCGGGTCTCAACACTGGCCGGGGTCTCGACGTACGGCGTTCGGGCTCCATTCTCTAGGCAGTAAGGAGCCATGCGGGGTTTTGGTCCAGGGCCAAATGACACTCTGCTCTGGAAATGGTGTGCAGGTGGAAAGGAAGTTCTCTGATTTGGGCATCCTGCACAGATGCACAGCATGCCACGTGATCAAGCGCCAGAGGGACTTTTCAGCAGTGGGTGGAGTAGAGTTCTTCGTCATCAGGTTTTGCTTTGCTGCTCTTATTGTTTTTTACCCTATGTGTACCTGAGTTACCCTACCATCAAAATGAAAACACTACTATCCTTACCTCTAGGGTTATTTTAAGGGTCAAATATGAGAATGTATGTAAAGTGTTCGGCACAGCGGTTGGGTTTTGGTAACAATACAGAGCAGAAAGATTTGGAAAGGGAGTCATGATAAGCAGGAAGAACGCTTGTATGTATTTGGGGTTACTCCCCTCAGAAGATCCCAGAAACCCTCCATCTACACAGGGGAGACCCAGCGTGTCTGCCTCCCTGGATAATCTGTCAGCTTTCTTCTGGGTGGAGGGGCAGGCCAGGGGGTGGGGAGGGAAGGGGAGAACTAGGGAACTAGAAGTGACTAATGAGAATATGGGTGGGGGGATGCAAACAATCTCACAGAGCACCAACATCAGGAAAGACCACTCTGAGACCATGACAGAGTGAGACGGCACAGGCCACTTCATCCCTGTGACCAGGCACAGGGAAACCGAAGTCACCGTGCCGCCCACAAACTTCCAAAACCCCCCTCTTGGCTAAAAGGAGTGACGGCTGCATCTCTGCTAAACACAGCTTTATCCCTGTTCTAGTCAGCCCTCCCGAGAGAAGGTATTTGTTGAGAATATCATAGAATTGCCTCACTTTTTTGTGCAATCCACTGCTTTCTCAGATCCTCCCCGATCACCATCAAAGCCCAAATTCCACAGTAGGTTCTAACACCCTCTTACAGAGATGCTCCACGCTCCCCATGGTGTACGTGCTCCCTCAGTGTGTGTCCCTGGGAGATTTTGGCTGAAGATCACTGAGAACCTGTTATCATTATGAACACTTTCAATCCTAACTGCTCTTTTTTTGGATAGACTAGGTGCATTAGTTACAGTTCTTTGGAGAAACAGAAGTAATAGGAGGTAACTTACATTGTATATAAAACACACAAATATTTAGGTAGGTGGGTAGGTAGATAGACAGATGTATGTGAGTGTGCATGTGTGTGTGTGTGCTCAGTCACTCAGTTGTGTCTGACTCTGCAGTCCCAGGGACTATGGCCCAGCAGGCCCCTCTGTCCATGAGATTTTCTAGACAAAAGTATTGGGGGTAGCCATTTCCTTCTCCAGGGGATCTTCCTAGACCAGGAATCAAACCTGCATCTCATGCTTAGAAGGCAGATTCTTCACCACTGAGCCACCAGGGAAGCCCAGAACTTACAAATACAGAAGCTTATTTTAGATAGATACACAGGAAGGTAGATAAGTAGTTAGATAGATAGAGGAAATTTATTATAAGGAATTAGCTCATGAGATTATGGAGGCTGACCAGTCACACAGTCGGCAGTCAGCAGATTATCTGCAGTCAGCGGGTTAGAGACCCAGGAGAGCTGATGGTGGAAGCTCCAGCCCCAAAGCCAGCAAGCTCCACACCCAAGAAGAGCTAGTGTTTCCGTTTGAGTCCAGAGGCAGGAGACCAATGTCACAGCTCAAGGGAGTCAGGCAGGATGTATTTTTCCTCTTCATTATGAGAGGGTCAGCCTTTCAATTCTATTAGACCTTTGACTGATTGGGTGATGCCCACCCATACTGGGTAGTGGGGGAGCCCTCTGCTTCACTCAGTCTGCTGAATCCAATATGAATCTCATCCAGAAACACCCCCACGGACACACTCAAGAGTGTTTGACCAAGTATCTGGGCATCCTGTGGCCTAGTCAAATAGACGCCTAAAATCAACCATCACACTGGGGTTTAATGTCGGCTAAAGACCTAAAGATGGAGAAGGCAGTGGCACCCCACTCCAGTCCTCTTGCCTGGAAAATCCCATGGACAGAGGAGCCTGGTAGGCTGCAGTCCATGGGGTCGGTAAGAGTCGGACACGACTGAGCGACTTCCCTTTCACTTTTCTCTTTCATGCATTGGAGAAGGAAATGGCAACCCACTCCAGTGTTCTTGCCTGGAGAATCCCAGGGACGGGGGAGCCTGGTGGGCTGCCTTCTATGGGGTCACACAGAGTTGGACACAACTGAAGCGACTTAGCAGCAGCAGCAAAGACCTAAAGAAAGGCCTGCGTGCAGCCAGTGTGCTGAAGGGGTGGACCAGTGAACACGCAGATGCTGAATCAGGCAGCACCCAGCGTGACCACCGCAGCCATGCCTATTGCCTTTGCCACAGGTTTCCCAGGTGACAACCTGCCTGCCAATGCAGGAGACATAAGAGACGCGGGTTCGATCCCTGGGTCAGGATGATCCCCTGGAGGAGGGCATGGAAACCCACTCCAGTATTCCTCCCTGGAGAATCCCATGGACAGAGGAGCCTGGCGGGCTACAGTCCATAGGGTCGCCAAGAGTCAGACACGACTGAAGTGACTTAGGAGGCACGGACCGTGTTCCTGTTTTTGAAAGTTTGTCATAGGGGAAGTTTTGTGCAGGCACAGTGGGAGGTAGAAAACACATGCTGGTTTAGAGACATCTGCTTAGCCAGATAGTCATGGGGCCCTGGAGGCAGAGGGTGTCTCTGAGGCCAAGACCCAGAGGAGCCTTCCTTAAGGGAATCTCCTGGGAAATCTGGACAGGAAATGGGACATGAGCTGGGAGGGTCAGGGTTGTCCAGCAAGCAGGTAGCTGCTGCACTCAGGGCCTGCTTCCTGAACATGTGGCCTGTACAGTAACACATAGAGGTGCCCCGGGCTTGATTCAAAGTTCTGCTCCTCTGAGTTAAAAACTGGCAGTTGAGGACCTGCTACTTTCTCTTTTTTTGATGCAGTTAAATTATCTCAGTAAATTTAAAAGTAGAAATGTCAACCCCTCCTCCCGCTAAATGGTAGCACCTTGTGTGTGGCTCTCATCCTTGTCAGAGGTGGGGGAGTAGATGGGGAGGTGTGTTGAGGGTGAGGCAGAGCCAGGAAGTGGCCAGTGGACGCAGACAGTGGAGGAGGCCTGGCTCCGGGAAGTTCTAGAGGAGAATTGTGTGGGTTGCTGGGACTTGCCAGGAATTCCATCACAATTTTCCACATCCCCTCCTTGTTTTATCTACTTTATGCCCAGAGCAAGGCTTCAAGACGCAGGAAACGGCTGCATTCAAGCCCCAGTGGAGAATTTTTAAGTACCTGGACTTAAGCTAGTCACTGTACCATTTACTTGGTCAATTTTAATATAATATTTTTCCATTTGGCTTCATTACCACCTTGTGACAGTATTGTTTTCCACTATTTGGACTGCACATGAATCATGGATTTGTTTTAGCACAGTTTTCATGTGAAACTGAATTCTGACAGCCAACTAACCAACCTGCAAATCTACTTTTGGAACACAACTTGTTTGTAAGCTGAGACTGTGTGTGTTTAAAATTAGTAGAATACTGTATTGCAAAATCGCAAAGACAGTTACAAAGCAAGAATGCCCTAAATATATCCTTGGGAGAATTACAGAGGTAAGCAGTCTCCAAAAAGGCCTCAGTAATTGGCAATGGTGACGATGGGGAAAGTTTTGGGTACAGGGTGACTCTGTGCAATTTTCAGAGTTTCTCTTTTATGTAAGGCCATGAAATCGTATTTGATTGCATGCCATTTGGTGAAGTCACTGGAACCAGGGTTTAGTGTCTGTTTTGACGGTTGGGAAAACCAAGGTCTTGGATAGAAATTGTCCTGGCTGGTCCACGGGCCAAGGGTGCACGGGAGCTGGAGGAGCTGTGAGATCTCTGTCCCTTAAGGATTTCAGGAAGCCAAGGATTCCACCTTGCTCGAGCAGCTCTCTTTTCCACTCTGATCTCTGATTTTTGCTTGCTTTTGATGGTGTGTCTGAGCTAAGATTTTGAGAGTAATCTGTACACACTCTTGGTATTATTGTTCTCCAGTCTGTGAGTAGCCCTGCAAGTATAGGATTTTATTTTATCATAATTGTGGCCCTCCTGCCATTTTGTGGCTTCTCCTTTGTCCTGGGATGTGGGGTAGCTTTTTTTGGTGGGGGCCAGTGTCTTCCTGTCGATGGTTGTTCAACAGCTAGTTGTGATTTTGGTGCTCTGGCAGGAGAAGATGAGCGCACATCCTTCTAATCTGCCATCTTGAGCCAATCTATCTACATACTTGTAAATCCTTCCTATATTTTTCCTCTTCCCAGTTTCCTGCTTGAGCTGGGGTTGGCCTGTCCTCATTTCCCTTGGGAAGGATGCAGTGCTTAGGAGAGTAGTGAAAGTAGTGAAAGTGAAGTCACTCAGTTGTGTCCGACTCTTTGCAACCCCGTGGACTGTAGCCTTCCAGGCTCCTCTGTCCATGGGATTTTCCAGGCAAGAGTACTGGAGTGGGGTGCCATTTCCTTCTCCAGAGGATCTTCCCGACCCAGGGATTGAACCCAGGTCTCCCGCATTGTAGGCAAGACGCTTTACCGTCTGAGCCACCAGGGAAGTCCTACAGGAGAGTAGAGTAACTTCTAAGACCCTATCTTCCAAAGGTCTGCGCGTTCAGGTCAGACCCAGACTGTCTAGAATAAACACCAAGTGTGTATTCCCCAGGTAGACAGAGTCTCCTAGGGCTGGAGGAAGCTGATCTGTTTAGAAGCTGAACCTGCTAGGACACAAATAGGAAATGGTTTTACTTTGCGTTTCTCTGTCTTTAAACATATTTAGTTGAATTTCCCTTCCTGGCTCCTTGACATCTCAGGCTGACTTTTTCTTGGAGGGTGGTAAATGTCTAGGGCCAGTTTAAAACAATTGAAAATGCCAACCTCCCTTCCCCCGCATCTAATCGTAAATCTCTCTGCTCAAGGCTGACATCCCAGAATCCTAGGGAGAAAGGGGAGTGGGGGGTCACTTTACACTCCCCTCCTCCATCTCTCCATTGCCTTGAGCCAAAGCCACTTTCCTCTCTGGTCACTGGAAATTCTCTTTCAACCGACTCACCCATCTGAATGTCCTTCCTTCTCTTTCATTGGGACATGAGGGGCCAGTTTACCTCTCTAGTCAGATCTGCAGAGATGCCCTTGAGGATGTGCGTGTGTGGCAGGGAAGGCTGGAGAGATGAGGAGATGCACACACAAGGTTCTGTGGGGGCCTGAAACCAGAGAGCGCTGTGCTGAGATGCTCAGCATCCTCTGGAGATGAGGCTGTGCCCTAAATATACCCTTAGGAGGATTACAGAGGGAACCAGTGTGTGCAAGTTTTGCACCTTCCCTCCAGAGTGAAGCCTGGAAACCAGAGACCACAAGCCAGACTTTGTTGTAGAGGGAGACATCTTGGTTAGCACGGTGCCGTGAGCAACTTGGATGTCACTCCGCTCTGTTGTCAGCCCATGTTTGTCAGAGTCTGGCTCAGTGGGCCCCACTCAGGCCCACTCACAGCCTGGATCCTGAAGGCCTAGAGCCTGTGACCTTGCTTGGGAACCAGGAACACAGATGCTGTCCCCCAAGGCACCCTGGGAACAGATGATGCAAAGGAACCCAGGTCCTGAAGGGGCCATCTGGGGACAGAAGACGAGACCTTGTTCTCCCCCACCATACACACGCTGGTGCTGTGTAAACTGGGATTAGGACATTCAGCAAGGACAGCTTGTGTTCTCCACTAGCCAGGAAGATCTGGGGCCAGGAGCCAGCAAGTAATTAACCACTTCAATCAAGTAACTTTTCTTTGCCTACTTGAGTTGGTGAGAGAAAAAAATTAGAAGGCAAAATTAACAATTTATCAAGTTATCTTATTCCTCATAACGAATGTCACCCATCCGTTCAAACGTTTATCTTTTGCGGTCATCTTCACCATTGTTCACAGTCTTTGCTTTTGATTGAATGAACGCGTTGATCCATTCTTTCATCCGTTGATCCGTTCTTTCATCCATTCTTTAAAACCAAGGACTTACAACCTGCCTGTGATAAGGACTTGGGATAAAAACAAGCAAACCACCAAAAAATAAAAATAAAAAATGAGAAAGCACCTTGGTTGAATCCACAGCCAGAGGGAGGAGAAAATATGATCCTCAGAAACAGATTCATCTCATCCACAGGTGGACACATCCTAAATCATGACCATTCTGCTTCTTCATCTAGAAGTTACTTATTTATTAGCACCTCAATGTGATGGGCAGAGAAGACAATGGCACCCCACTCCAGTACTCTTGCCTGGAAAATCCCATGGATGGAGGAGCCTGGTAGGCTTCAGTCCATGGGGTCTCTAAGAGTCGGACACGACTGAGCAACTTCACTTTCACTTTTCACCTTCATGCATCGGAGAAGGAAATGGCAACCCACTCCAGGGTTCTTGCCTGGAGAATCCCAGGGACGGAGGAGCCTGGTGGGCTGCCATCTATGGGGTCGCACAGAGTCGGACACGACTGAAGTGACTTAGCAGCAGCAGCACCAATGTGATGGGAGCAAACTGGGCTTCCCTGGTGGCTCAGACAGTAATGAATCCACCTGCAATGCAGGAGACACAAGTTTGATCCCTCGTCAGGAAGATCCCCTGGAGAAGGGGATGGCAACCCACTCCAGTATTCTTGCCTGGAGAAGTCTGTAGACAGAGGAGCCTAAGGGACTACAGTTCATGAGGTCTCAAGGAGTTGGACATAACTGAGAGACTAACACTTTCAGTTTCAGTCTGATGGGGTGAATCAGCCCAATGGCCACTATCTCTGACCCCCAACTTCCCATCAGAGGGGCATGGGGTGGAAAGGATTGAATCAGGACTGGTGCCTTTCTGCCTGAGCAACAGAGAGAGCCACGGCTAATGGCTGGCTGCATGTGTGTATGTCTGTGAGAGGGTGTGTTATGTATGTGTAAGTGTATAAGAGTGATATGTTATGGGTAATTGTGTCCGTTATGCACAAAGTGTGTATGAAGATGCACATGTTATGTGTATAGAGGTGTTTATGGATTGGATTAGCCAAAAAGGTTAATTCAGGTTTTTCCATCAGCTGTTACAGAAAACCCAAACTTTTGGGGCCACCTTAGTATTTTGTGCACATATGTGTGTCAGGTGTGTGTGTATGTGTGTAAGGTATTAATATGATGCCAAACCTGGGGACAAGGTGGGTCATGGAGCGATAAAGGCTTCTCAGCCCCACAGCACAGAAATGCAGCCTAGAGCGGGCCTGCAGGAAACTGGGCTTCCCTGGTGGCTCAGACAGTAATGAATCCACCTGCAATGCAGGAGACACAAGTTTGATTTCTCGTCAGGAAGATCCCCTGGAGAAGGGGATGGCAACCCACTCCAGTATTCTTGCCTGGAGAAGTCTGTAGACAGAGGAGCCTAAGGGACTACAGTCCATGAGGTCTCAAGGAGTTGGACATAACTGAGAGACTAACACTTTCAGTTTCAGTCTGATGGGGTGAATCAGCCCAATGGCCACTATCTCTGACCCCCAACTTCCCATCAGAGGGGCATGGGGTGGAAAGGATTGAATCAGAACTGGTGCCTTTCTGCCTGAGCAACAGAGAGAGCCACGGCTAATGGCTGGTTGCATGTGTGTATGTCTGTGAGAGGGTGTGTTATGTATGTGTAAGTGTATAAGAGTGATATGTTATGGGTAATTGTGTCCGTTATGCACAAAGTGTGTATGAAGATGCACATGTTATGTGTATAGAGGTGTTTATGGATTGGATTAGCCAAAAAGGTTAATTCAGGTTTTTCCATCAGCTGTTACAGAAAACCCAGACTTTGGGGGCCACCTTAGTATTTTGTGCACGTATGTGTGTCAGGTGTGTGTGTATGTGTGTAAGGTATTAATATGATGCCAAACCTGGGGACAAGGTGGGTCATGGAGCGATAAAGGCTTCTCAGCCCCACAGCACAGAAATGCAGCCTAGAGCGGGCCTGCAGGCTCGGGTTTGGGTTAGGGGAGGGAATGGTTAGAGTTAGGGAGGCTTGGGTTGGGGAAGAATTGGAGCCACCAGTAGGAGCATCTTCCTCTCTCCTCCAGTGGGATCAGCTTCAGGGGCCTCTGAGAACGTGATTCCTTCTCTCTGTGCAGCTCATGTGTCCCTGATGGGCTGAGGCCCAGCTCACACACTCCTGGAGGCCTGGCCTGGCCAAGCCTGAGTGCCCTGTATTCCACAGAGCACTGTTAGGAACTTGGGGTGAGAACCCTGACTGTGGGGCACTGCCTGTTTCCAGAGGTGACAGGGTGCTCCTGTGGATAGGCTGGCCTGGGTCAGAGGGCAGGGCAGGCCTGGAAAGGTGGCCCCCTGCCCCATGGGGCTGCTGGAACCTCCAACTTTGCATCTCCTTCACTGGGACACCATCTGAGATTGCCTGACTCATACTAAATAACGCTCACAACACCTGCTATGATGCCGTGGGGGGAAGCGTGTTCCCAGAGTTCAGGGCTGTGAAATACGGGGCCAAGTTATGAGGAAATAGCCAGGAAATCAGGATGGCCTGTGAAGCTAACAGACACCTGCTGACCTGGCTCAGGCCTCCACAGGTGCAATGCTGGGTCAGCGGAGAGGCCTGGCCTGACCTGGGGGTCAGGAGGGGGGTGGTCTGGGAGGGGCAGCGGGCTCAGCCCCGCACAGTGGCTCCTGTGAGGTCATCTTGATGGTCTGTGACAATGGGAGGCAGGAACCACCCCAACCCCTCCATGTGGGAGAGACAGTAAGATCCTATTTCCTGCTTGCTCCCTGAAGTGAGTCACCCTGCGGAAGTGAGAAAGAGGAGCACACACTTCTCCAGACACTGTTCTCCCTCCAAGAGACTCAGCTGGTGGGGCACCAGGCTCTGAGAGGTGCATCATGTACAGGCAAGGAGGAGTGGCCGGGCATCGAAGGGCAATCCCAGGCTCATAACCTGGACACGTCAGCGGCTGAGGTCACACATGGGAAGGCCCATGGGAGCTATTAATGGCATCCCCTGGGTGTTTCCTTTCAAGTGAGTGCTGTCTGCTGGCCTGGTGGCCTGCAAGGACATCACAGAACTGAGGAGCCCAAAGCATAGCAGGGGCCTGGGCCAGGTGAAGGAGAGAGGCCAGCAGCCCCATCCCAGGACTGAGCTGAGGACGGCTGGGATGCTGCACGTGACATGCTAGGCGCAGGCCTGGCATGTGGGACATCCTCAGGACATAGAACCCCTGGAGACTCTAAAGGTTCGGTTCTCAGGCTGAACCTCGGCCTCCTCTAATCACCAACCGGCCGAGCAGAGTGAAATGGAGTTGTTTATTCTGGTGGCATAAAATCACAATATAACTTACCCTGACATGGAGAAACAGGGAAAGACTTTAAGGTTGCCAGGATTCCAAATTTCAGGGGTGATTTAAAACACGTTTTAAAACAACTTTTATTCTATTTACTTCTTTCCTAGTATTTTCACTATCTAAAATGTTCATCAGTTCCAACACAGGATTTGCAGTGATGGAGAGCTGAGTTATGGTCATTACAGGATGGTTGCACTAAAGAAATGCTGTATTTGAGATGCAACTTCCTTGAGTGAAATCAAGATTTCTCACCCAGGCTCTCATTTGAGTCTGTCACTCTCCTTGGATATGAGATTACATCTAGTTGGTATGATATTGTCAACCAAATGTGGTATGATATTGTCAACCAACCATTATCTCTGAATGAGGATTTCAAACACTTTTCCAAGTCTTTCAGCAGGAAATCGGTGGCACACTTGAGTTAGGAAAAACTCATGAAAAAGGTCTTCCCTGGTAGATCAGTTGGTAAAGAATCCACCTGCAGTGCAAGAGACCCCAGTTCGATTCCTGGTTGGGAAGATCTGCTGGAGAGGGATAGGCTACACACTCCAGTATCCTTGGGCTTCCCTGTGGCTCAGCTGGTAAAGAATCCACCTGCAATGTGGGATATCTGGGTTTGATCCCTGAGTTGGGAAGATCTCCTGGAGAAGGGAAAGGCTACCCATCAGTATTCTGGCCTGGAGAATTCCATGGACTGTATGTATAGTCCATGGGGTCATGAAGAGTCAGACATGACTAAGCGACTTTCACTTTCATGAAGGATTCAATAAAGGAAGAGTTTAGAGAGGAGTGGTTGGATGTCAGGAAACCAGAAGGGAGAGAACAGTTCCAGGGGCTGTTTCTGAAGGAGAAAGCCTCACAGAGCAGGCTTCCTTGAGGGGACCTGGTGTTGGGGCCAGTGTGAGGAAAGCAGGAGAGACTCCATCTTGAAGCTTGTCATCCATCTTAAAGACAGGATGTAAACTGGGCCTGAATCCTGCCCAAGAGTGAGGAAACTGTTGCTAGGGAAAACCAGGTTTCCTGGAGACTTCCCTCCCTGCAGATGACAAACGGAGATTGCAGTCGAGGTCAGGCTGCCCCTGTTAGATTAACCGTGGAGACATCCTCCCCTTGATGTATAATCATTGTCTCCCCTCGTTTAACTTTAATTGTTTGTTCTCCTAACACCTACTTGTTGTAAAACTCAATCATATACAACAAAGAGGTTGCTAACATGTAACCAGTCACACAGCGGGGGCTATGAAACTGGGCCTCTCAGAAACATCAGGGTCCTTGTTGGGAACTGATTCCGTTTGGATCTGCTGGCATAATAAATTGTACTCCACTGTCCTGAGTGTCCTTCTAAGTGTGTTTTGTGACTGTGGATTCCACAACACTGGGTCCTCTAGTTGAGAGCTATGACCTTGTCCTGAAGGAGCTAAGAGAATAAATACCCGACATCATTCTTCCTGCCCACCTCCTGCTCAGGCTCCCTGCTGGCTAAACTCACCTGGGCATCAGAGGGCTGGAAAGAGAACCCTTGTCCTGGGTCAGGCACATGGGCAGAAGGCAGGAGGAAGAAGACCAGAAGACAGACTTGGAAAAGCATCAGTCTGAGGAGGGTGTGTTTTCCAATTTTAGATGCACCTATTTGGGATTAACATATAAAGGGGGTAGCATCTGAAGAAGAGCTAAGAAAACAACATGAGTGGCTGGTGAGCTGGAGTTGCAAAAATCGCAGTGTTGGACTTTTAAGGCTAAAGTGCTATTTTATCTCAAACTAGATTTCGATCTTGTTGCTGTTCAGTTGCTAAGTCGTGTCTGACTCTGCAGTCCCCTGGACTGCAGCATGCCAGGCTTCCCTGTCTTTCACTGTCTCCCGGAGTTTACCCAAACTCGTGTCCATTGAGTTGGTCAAAAATATAATCACAAAAAATTCACATCAACACAATGTCAGTTAACCAGCAGTATGACCTGGTACCCCCTGAAGCTGGGGGTGGGTGTATGAACTCATTAGCTCTGACACTCAGGATCCGGGGTCCAGGGCACCTGCCGTGTGTTACCCAGTCATAGGCTGACAATTGGTCTCCAGGGATTAGGTAAGAAGGGAGTAATACACAGACACACAGTTGTTCTTGATCCCTCTGGGACAAGAAGTGAAAATGCAGTGTCTACATGACACAGGGCTGGGCTCTGTGGTTAAGGAAGTTTCTGAGAGTCATTGTCCTTTCTGACTCCTGATTGCCAAGACCTGTTGGGACCTAATGTCTAGTCAGCTGAAGTTACACGGCAACAGTAAAAGAATGAAGAAGGCGAGAGAGAAAGGCAAGAAAAGGGAAGAGAAAATAAACAGTCAGGAGCCCCGGCCAAGGCAGAACCACTAACAGAAACAAAGGGACACTTGAGACTGCATGCCCAGAGAAATGAGGGTCGGAAGAATGGGGAACTGGAAAACAGCGAGACTAGACGGTATTTAGAGACTTCCTGGGTTTTGGTGGTAAACGTGTTTATTTTAACAATTGCTAATAGCTTGAGTTTGGGCCATCAGAATCAATGTTCTCTGCCCTTGGAAATGCTGACAAACTCTCCAATGATGGGAATGATGATCAACTTTACTATTTATTTTTGAAATGAAGGCATATTTTATTAATGAGTTTTGATTAATGAGTTCTAAAGATTTTTAAAAATAGAACGTGATGAAGCAAATAAAAAGGTGGTTTTAGAAATTTACATTCTAGTAATTAATTCAGCTTGGGGGCAAGATAGTATTCATGTGAGGCTATGTCTGAATTAGACTCCACTGGATTTCCAGGTCAAGGGCATGGTGTGAGACCTGGGGCACGGAACAGCGCGGGGTTGGGCCCAGGGAGTGAGAGCCGAGGCCAAACACAGAGGGGGCGGGACAGAGCCAGGGCTGGTAAAATATGAGCATGAAACTTGCTCTCTCCACCTCATGGTAGAGTGTAATGAAAAGAAGCAGACGGGCTTCAGTTACTAAGAGACACTAACTTCTGTCATCTATGCTTTTAGAGTAAAAAATCAAGCCCGCGATTTTGCTAATAGGAAAACCGGGCAGTGTTTAGGAGATATGCAGAACTGACATAGAATGCGGGCAATCATTTATAAGAGTAAGTTGTACATGAAAGGATGTTTTCCCTCATATTTGTCTCCTAGTAGAATCAATGCGGGATGAGCAGTCACTGAAGGAAGAAATTCGTATGCCATTTGCTGGGATGACTGGCCCTAAATCAACCTTCCAGCAGGTGCTTGAGGGAATATAAGATGAGTAGTTTATAATGTGGTTAGAGAGAAACATATAGAAAAATCAATGAGAAGATAACACAGGCAGAATTTCACAGAGGGCTCAGCTGTGTAGTTCTGGCTGTCAGGGTGGCAGGAAGTCAGGCAGCCTTGGGTGGTGTTGACAGATTCTCAGGGAAATCAAGACAGATGCCAGCTGGGCCTGGAAGGACGGAAAGAATCTGCACAGTGCGACGGAGAGAAGGTAGTGCTTGAAGGGTGGGGGCAGCGAGGCCACAGAGGAAGGTGTGCGAACCAGCTGCACGCAGGGCACAGGCCTGGCTGGAGGTCCTGTGTGAGGGGCTGGGGGTCAGCGTCGAGAAGAGTTAGTGCTAATTCTCAGAAGCCATTGGTTTCTGCAATGTCTGGGTCAAATGAGAAAGAAGCTCTTGCTGACTTCAGCCCCATAAAGTACTACTACAGCATCATTCAGATGCCAGTTTCAATCTTCCTGGGAGCTGGCAGGGATGATAAACAATAAGGATACTGTCTGCTGCTGGTGAAGATGCTGACGCCAACATTAGCAACCGAGATTGCCTGTTGTCGACATTTTCTGTACTGTCATTATTATTATTTTTAATCACCAAAAAGCCTCAAAACAGCCACAGACAATTTCACTGGTGAATTCAATGAAACATTTAAGGAATAAATAATACACAAAGTCTTCTAGAAAATCGAAGTGGAGGGAATAGCTTTAATCTATGAGGCCAGTGTTATCCTAATACCAAAACCAGGCACAGACATGACCAGAAAATA
>SJYX01015405.1:198959-214517 GCA_006410675.1 Oreotragus oreotragus
GGGAGATGGTGATGGACAGGGAGGCCTGGCGTGCTGCGATTCATGGGGTCGCAAAGAGTCGGACACGACTGAGCGACTGAACTGAACTGAACTGAACTGAGTCTATGTGTATATGTGTGTTAGTCACTCAGTCGTGTCTGACTCTTTGTGACCCCATGGACTTCTGTCCATGGGATTCTCCAGGAAAGAATACTGGAGTGGATTGCCATTCCCTTCTCCAAGGGATCTTTCCAACCCAGGGATCCAACCCAAGTCTCTTGCATCGTGGGCAGTTTCTTTAACACCAAGCCACCAGGGAAGTCCCATGGTAGTCTATATATATGTCAATGATACTCTCTTGATTCTCCTCCCTCTGTGTCCGCAAGTCCTTCTCTATGAATACAGGGCAGTTTATATTTTCCAAGTGGCTATTCAGGTTAATAAAATCTACAGAGAAACCTAATTGACCTACAGGCTAATTGGTTACTTAATTAGGTAATAGGTTACCTAATAGGCTGATTTATGATGGCAATGCAGTTATCTGTATAAGTTGAGAGGCAACAGTTGCTTCTTTAGAAGGCTAGTGCAGAGTACAGGAGACAGGAGACTCTTCTGTCATTGGAGGCAGCTTGAGAACGCTATACTGGCTTGCTTTATTCATTTAAGAAAGGAATCATTCTACCTCACCTTTCGAAAGAATCATATTGTTAGTTTTCTTTTTTCTATTTTTAAAGTGGCCATAAAACACCAGCCAGTCTTCTTTCCCCACAACTATGATAATTTGTGTTTTCTACGTGTAGATACAGGTTTTCATAAACTGTATTTGGTGTATAACACTGTGGGCCCTGCTTTCCGTATAGCATTGTTTCTTGGCCCTTTCTCTGTGTTGATAGTCTTCACAAGGAGTTAAGTGCTCTTACTTAATTGACCTGATTGGATGTTAGATTGCGTCTCACGTTTTTGCTGTTTCAAGTAATGACCCTACAGTAGCCCTGCAGCTGTAGACTAGGCTCAGGTGTTTGAATCTAGGTTACTGTTAGATAGATGTCACTGGGCGTTGGGTTCTTACATGAGAAGACAGAGGACATTTGTCTCTCTCTGTGTAAACACAGAGAGAAGGCCCCAGTTACCCTTCGGTCGGAGTCAGGACCCTGCGAGCTGCCCTGGAGACTCGAAGCTGTGTGTCTGGGATCTCCAGGCAGGCGAGCTGGGGCCTGGCTGATTCTGAAGTCACTTAGGGGTCGTCAGGTGTTCCTCTGTTGGCGGGTTGGGTTTCTCTTCCTTGGGACTTCAGTTCAGTCGCTCAGTCGTGTCCGACTCTGCGACCCCACGGACTACAGCACACCAGGCTTCCGCGTCCATCACCAACTCCCGGAGCTTGCTCAAACTCAGGTCTTCTGTCGTCCCCTTCTGCTCCTGCCCTCAATCTTTCCCAGCATCAGGGTCTTCTTAGCTCTTTTTGTGTTGCAAAGAGTGGACACCTCTTAGGGCCAGGCATCACTTCTTTCCTGATCGCAGGGCGGTCATGTCTTCAACAGTTCCGCTCCCAAAGTCTCTTAGCATTAACAATGGTCTAGTCCTGTATTCATCGCAGCCCTGCCTCCTGGACTCGATCCTCCCCTGGACAGAAGGTCTCTCCCTCTCATCTCGTCACTAACAGACCCAGGAGTCCAGCTTGGCAGAAGCCCAGGGGAAGGGAAGACCGAGGGTGGAGTACCACAGAGGGTGGGTTTAAAGGGGAAAGAAAAGCAGAGCACCCAGCCCTGGGCCCAGAACCACGTGTTCTTTGCACCTGCTCAGAGAGGAAAGCCAGCAGTCGCTGTTTCAGGAAGTGGCCCCGGGTCGACGGTGGCCCAGTTGGTGTCAGGATGGTGTCCTTTCCTGTCCCCGCCTCAGCTGCTGGAGGTCTGGCCTGCGGACTGGGAAGCGCCGAGGAAAAGGTGATCAGACAAATAGGAGGGCTCGGTTGGTTTTGGAGTCGGGGCTGGAACGCCACCTTGTCAATCTCTTCCTGCTGCTGGAGCGGCCGTTGCAGAGGCCCCCACCCTCTCCTCCCACTGCCTCCCTCCCTCTGGCCGCTGTCTCTCTCCCAGATGGGGTCCCTGCCCTCCCAACCCATGTGGGCTGCAAAGCACCTGTGTTCCTCAGCAGTCCAAGTCCAGCGAGGCATTCCTGCCCCATCTCCTGGGCCTCCCAGGACCTGGGAGCAAACAACCCTTATCGAAGGGATGTTCTGTGTTCCCTCCCAGGATTTCACTGTGCACCCAGCACCTCTGAGCCTCCCCACTTAGGAGTCCGGGGCTTCCCAGGTAACGAACCCTGCTGCCAGTGCAGGAGATATAAAAGACTCGGGTTTGATCCTTGGGTTGGGAAGACCCCTGGAGGAGGGCATGGCATCTCACTCCAGTAGTCTTACCTGGAGAATCCACGGACAGAGGAGACTGGCGGGCTGCAGTCCACGGGGTCACACAGAGTCAGGCAGGACTGATGCAGCTTAGCACACACCGCACACACTTCTGGTCCAGAAGAAAAAGCTGACGCCCCTCCTGAGGATGGTGCCCTGCGAGCCAGGCATGTTCCGTGGATGGTTCTGGAATCACCAGCAGAGCCCTCTGGGCCTGGTTCTTCATTGCCCTCTAGTATCTCCTCTTTGCTTCTGAGCAGTTCCGTTTGTTTCTTTTCTCCCAGGTGGAAACAACATTATGTAAGCAGTCATTTTCTTTATGAAAAACTCAGTGAAGTTGAATCTTAAAGTGGATGTGGCCCCAGGAAACCTCTTTCACATTCCACCTGTTTTTCTCGAGTTGGCCCCAGCTGGCTGGGCTTTTCTGGTCTGACCTGATGTTCACCATGTAGTTCTTAGAGTTGTTTTTCCTCTCTCTCCCTTAACATGGGCCGCCCTGTAGGCCCTGTGTCCTGGCAGTCCACACCCACCGGCCTGCTCCTCGCTGGTGTTGTGACCCCCAAAAGCAATGCCCTGCCCTTTAGCAGTACTCCCCAGTCCCCTGTCCTGCCAGCTCCTGACAACCCCTGGCCTACTCTCTAGCTCTGTGAATCTGACTACTCTGGGTGCCTCAGCTAAATGCAACCATACAGTAGGTGCCCTTCTGTGTCTGGCTTCTCTCAGCGTAATATACTCAGGGTTTATCCGTGTTGTACCATGTATCGGTACTTCGTTCCTTCTTACAACTGTAGAATATCCCACTGTATGGATGAACCTCATTTTATTTATGGGCTCATTGGTTGATGGATATTTAGGTTGTTTGTACTTTGGGGCTATTATAAATAATGCTTCTATGAATATTTATGTATGAGTTTTTGCATAAACATTTGTTTATAATTCTCTTAGCTAAGTACCTAGGACTTGAATTATTAGGTCATATGATAATTCTGTGCTTAACTTTTGAGGACCCACCAAACTGTTTTTCAAAGTAACTGCACCTTTGTACATTCTCACGAGCAGTGTGTGAGGGTTCTAGTTTCTCCACATCCTCACCAACACATGTTATTATGCCTTTGAGTAGAGCCATCCTGGTGGGTATGGGGTAATATCTCATTGTTAATGACTGATGGCAATGGCACCCCTCTCCAGTACTCTTGCCTGGTAAATCCCATAGATGGAGGAGCCTGGCAGGCTGCAGTCCATGGGGTCACTAGGAGTCGGACACAACTGAGCGACTTCCCTTTCACTTTTCACTTTCATGCATTGGAGAAGGAAATGGCGACCCACTCCAGTGTTCTTGCCTAGAGAATCCCAGGGACAGAGGAGCCTGGTGGGCTGCCGTCTATGGGGTCGCACAGAGTCGGACACGACTGAGGCGACTTAGCAGCAGCAGCAATGACTGATGATGTTGAGCAAATTGTCCAGATTTGGCTAGTGGGGACCTCTTCAAACTGACTCTTGTGTCTTTTACTTTACCTGTGGCATTTTTTGAGTGCCATGATGGACTAAACTGTGTTCATTCAAGATTAATTTGTTAAAAGCCTAACTCCCTGCATGCCTCAGAAAGTTACTGTGTTTGGAAATAGGGCCATTAGTAGTTAAGGTTAAATGAGGTCATAGGGTGGAGCCCTAATCCAATTTGACTGGTGTCCTCATAAGAAGAGGGAGGCTGTCATGGGGGCGTGTATACACAGTCAGAAGACAGTCATCCATAAATCAAAGAGATCAGCCTCAGGAAAACCCAGCCCTGCTGACATCTTGATCTTGAACTTCTAGTCTCTAGAACCTTAAGAAACTAAATTTCTCTTATTTAAACCACCCAGTCTGTGGTATTAATATTTTGTTACACAGCCCTAACAAACTGATACACGTGATTTCTTACCTTCCGGCACCAAAAAACTCATGATGTACTTTCTTGCCCCAGTGCTGGAATCAGCCGTTTCTTCAAAGATCGCTTGTTCTTGGAGAACAATACTTGGAAACCACGATCTGAGCACTGGTGTCCCTGTTGTGTGTTGACTAATAGAAGATGCACAATGTGAAGGTGGTGAGTTAAGCTTTATTTGGGGCAAAATGAGGACCTCAGCCTGGGAGACCGCACCTCAAAGAGCTCTGAGAAACTGCTCCAGAGAGGTAGTGGGGGAAGGTCAATAAATAAGATTCTGGTGAAGAGGAGTTGCATGCAATCAAATGCTTATCTTACAAAAGGTTTTCCTCTAGTCAAGAGGAGCTGATGTCACCATGAAGGGATTTAGTGCTTTTGTAGTTAGGAGGAGGTGCAAGGATTGGGACGTGAACTCAGTTCCTGAAAATATATATCTAAGGAGCTGTCCACCAGTCCTCCTGGAGCACAGAGGGCCTCGCTGCTGTTCTCCACCCTGAACTCCCTTCAGGGCATGTCCAGCCGCAGCAGCACGGGGTTCAGTCCTCCGCAGAGGCAGATGGCAAATGCCCTTGGCAAGCCAATTTGTGGTTGACAATGTTCATTGTTTCTAGCCATCTCCTTGGAAGAAATTAGGAAATGTAGGGGGTCGTGTGTGTGAGTGTGTGTATGACTGTCCCCCAGGCCCCTGTATCCATTTCTTTATTATTATTATTATTATTATTATTTTAATTTTGGCTGCCCTGGGGCTTCATTTCAGCATGTGGACTTTCTCTAGTGGTGATGTGCAGGCTTCTCTTGTTGCGGAGCATGGGCCCTGGAGCACGCAGGTTTCAGGAGCTGCAGCTCGCGGACTCTCTAGTCATGGCGTGTGGGCTTAGTCGCCCTGTGAAATGCGAGATCTTAGTTCCCCAGCCAGGGATCGAACTCACGTCCCATGCATTAGAAGGTGGATTCTAAACCACTGGACCACCAGGGAAGCCCCCATCTCCATGTTTATCTTTCTATCTATACGTTAAACTCATGAATTTGTATCACTAACCTGTGATTTCAGTCCAGTAGCACGCGGTTCATTCTAGCTGTCCCTCATTCCTTATTTGCCTCATCTTAGAACGCATATTAAGTAGTTTCGGAACTATTAACCTGTCTTCTTGGGAGAAACAAGCCTCCCAATTGTTCATGGTTCTTTTAGCCTCTCACCTTGAGTTATATGTTCGGAATACTGTGTTCATATCACTAACGTTATTTCTCCCTTCCTCCCTTTTAGTGTGTCTGTGTTAGGCACTCAAACCTCAGGTTGATTTGGTTTCTTGTTTGCATTCCATTTTTTCTATCTGCTGCCCCATGCTTGTTGGATTTGTCCATCTATTTGTATGTGAAACGTTAACATGCCTCAAAAGGTCAAAACTACGGACAGCTATACTCGGAGATGTTTACTCCTTTCTTACTTTCACCCTGTTCCCTTGCACCCGCAGGTGACCAAACCCAGTCATTTCTGAATTAGCCTTCCTGTGTTTCTTTGGGTTTGGCTGCCGCTTCCCATCCAGAGGCGATTCCTTACCACGAACCCTTGAACATATGCATCTCAAAAGCGGATGCTGACAGAGTTATGCTGCATTGTCTTGTAAATTAACTCCAGTCAGTCAATCAGCCAGTGATTATTTGGTGCTTCTCTGTGCTAGGTGTTGGGTTGGATGCAGGCACGGGAGACTGGGCCAGTTGGTGAAGCCGGATGCTCAGGCCCCTGTGCCTTCTCACTCTCGGGTCGGCCCCTCTCCTCATCTGCTCACTGCTCTCCTCTGTGTCTCCTTGTTCCAGTCTGTCGTTCCCTGCCTGTTTCAGAAAGCTGCTATCATTTCATTGACTACTTGCATGCTAAGTTGCTTCAGTCATGTCTGACTCTCTGCAACCCTATGGACCGTAGCCCACCAGGCTCCTCTGTCCATGGGATTCTCCAGGCAAGAATATTGGAGTGGGTTGCCATTTCCTACTCCAGGGGATCTTCCCAACCCAGGAATTGAACCCGGGTCTCTTATGTCTTCTGCGTTGGCAGGTAGGTTCTTTACCACTCCCACCACCTGGGAAGCCGTTCATTGACTAACCAAGACTTAAATGCAGCTGTTAATTATATATCCAGTTATGATATTACTCTTAAAATAGTCAACACAAAATAGCATTGACAACTGGCCAAAACTACACAAGGTAATGTTGGTAACTGATTAAATGTGATGGGAAAAAAATCAAAGCTCCATCAGATTGGGTCTCCCAGGACACATATGTTAATACCCGCAGAAATTTTAGGACCATGAAGGAAAAATCACAAGGGTAATAGACGTTCGTTACATACAAAATGCTAGATCTTATCTTTCTTGTAAAATTAAAACTGACATGAGCTAATCCCGATGGAAATTTTTATGAAGCATAAATAAAAAATGGAAAACACTGAAGACCATTTATGCTGGCAGAAAACGACTCCATGGGTTTGCGGACCAGAAAATACAAAATACAGGAGGGAGGGGGAGTGAGAGGGGAGGCTGGAGAGGAGGCCAGCATTTGCTCCTGATGCCAAGGGTGGTGGGAAGCCCTGGGCAGCTGTCAACAGGGGACAGACATGAAACTTACATCTAACGGTGTGTCGCTGAGTGTGCTGCAGAGAACAGAGTGGGCCTCAGGCCTCCTCTGAACCCCAGAGCTGAGGAAGGGCCAGATAAAGGAAGGACTGTGGGAGGGAGGGGTGGAAAGGAGAAGACAGAGAGAGAACCATGGCTACAAATGGTGGGGAAAGGACGAGGAATTGGAGGGATCTTAGTTCTTAGAGAGTGGACATCTGAGCAGCCTTGGAGGGGAGAAAAGTTAGGAAAAACTATGAATCTGGGGACGGATGAGGGGAGGGGCCATCTGGATAGCAGAGGGGTCGTGAACAGAGGAAAGGGTGCACAGGCCCGGGGTCTGGGGAAGAGGGAAGGGAAGGGAGACCCTGGAGAGGAGTCTGGGAATTGTCTGAGGAGAAACCCTTCATGGGACTGTTGCAACAGAGTGAGTGGTCTCTGCCTCCTCCTCTCTCCTTCCCCCACATAGAGGCCATTTTAGGGGGCCAGGTAGGGGTGGAATATATACATACAACCAGAACTCTCGCACTCTGCTGCTAGGAGCGTGAAAGAGGGCAGCCCATTTGGGAAAGTGGTATGTCAGTTTTCTCATCCCTGGGTTGGGAAGATCCCCTAAGTGATAAAGTGAAGTCACTCAGTCGTGTCCGACTCTTTGCAACCCTGTGGACTGTAGCCTTCCAGGCTCCTTCATCCATGGGATTCTCCAGACAAGAGTACTGGAGTGGGTTGCCATTTCCTTCTCCAGGGGATCTTCCCGACCCAGGGATCGAATGAGGTCTCCCGCGTTGGAGGCAGATGCTTTAGCCTCTGAGCCACCAGGGAAGCCCTGGGAAGATCCCCTAGAGGGAGGAAAATGGCAACCCACCCCAGTATTCTCGCCTGAAAAATCCAGTGGACAGAGGAGGCTGGCAGGTCACACAGTCCAAGGGTCACAAAGAATGGGACAGGACTGAGCGACTGCACACACACACACTAGCCAGTTTCTTACAAAGTTAAACACGTACTTACTGTATAACCTGACCAGATCACATGTAGGTGTTTACCCGGGAGAAATAAAAGACGTACATCCATGCAGAGGCTTGTACAGAATGTTGCCAGCAGCTTTATTTATAATGGCTGAAGGCTGAAAGCAAGCCACATTTCATCAGCAAGAAAATGGGTAAACACACTGTGGTACATCCATACAGGGGACTGCTACTCTTAAGAGTGGTGTACACATTCTGTGGGACAAACCACCAGTCCATGCTGTGACATGGATAAACCTCAAAAACTTCATGCTGGGCTGAAGAAGCCGAACACAGCAAGCAGCACGTGCTGTTGGGTTCCACTCATAAAGTTCTAGAACAGGCCAAAGTAACGTGGGATTCAGGACAGTGGTGGTCCATGAGGGCGGAAGACACTGACCAGGAGAGGGCCGGAGGGAGCTTTCTGAGAAAGATGGAAATAGTCTGTCTCCACAGGGACCTGAGTTACACAAACGGAAACATTTGGCAAAACTCAAGATACCTACACTTAAGATCAGTGCCTTTCACTGTGTATAAATTATGTATCCATTAAAAAACAGTTTCTTGCAGTCTGGGAAGATTGGAAATCGCAGTACAAATCACAAGTGATTTCTTGCTTTGGCTTGTTTTTTTTTTTTCTTCTTGATTCTTAGCTTAAAAGGCATTTTGTTTTAAAGTCCGGGAGCCTGCTTGTCAGAGCACTCTCTGCCTCAGCCAGCTGACCCGAGGCCCCCTGCCTCCTCTCTGTCTAGTCTCTTTGTTCAAAATGCCCACATTCTGTTGTGCCCTGAAGCGTACCAGCACCAGCCTGGGTTTTCTGATTGGAGACCCTTCAAGCGACTGGTTCTTTTCCACCTTAATGTTTCAAGACACAATTTAACAAGATCAGTAGGAGCAGGGGCCACAAGGAGTCACAGGGATGGTGGGGCTTTGGCACTGGCCCCAACTGGGTTTGAATCCAGAGGCAGTTACTGTGGGGCCTTGAACCTGTCTGCCTGAGCCTCAGTTTTCACCTTGTAGTGGTAGGACACCATGCTTGGCACACAGAGGAGCCAGGACGTCTGGTGGCTGGGGTCCCGGCTGCCTCCACTGTGGCCTCTGCACGGACAGGTGTGACCCCTAGCCTGGCAGGTTCTCCCCCGACCCCACCCCATGCAGACCACCCGCTGGGGCTCCAGACACCCCGTCTCCTCTCCTGTGTCTGGTGCTGCCATCTTCCATCTTGTTGACAGCTGAGTTAGGGAGCTCAGCTAAAGGACACTGACCTCATACTATTCTTATTTTGTTTTAAGGGTATCAGCATGGATGGTGTGAGTGAGAATAAGACGGTGCCCTCTGATTTTAGCACAGGACCCGTGGAGAAAGCTGCCAAACCTTTGCCATTTAAGGATCCCAACTTTGTGGTAAGCATCTAAAGTGAAAGTGCCCATTGATCAGTCATGTCCGACTCTTTGCGACTCCATGGACTGTAGCCCATCAGGCTCCTCTGTCCGTGGAATCCTCCAGGCAAGAATACTGCCATTCCCTTCTCCAGGGTTTCCTCTGGACCCAGGGATTGAACCCAGGTCTCCTGCACCTTCAGGTGGGTTCACTACGCTCTGAGCCCCAGAAGCATCCAAGGTGTTTTATAAATAAAAAACCAAACAACCATGCCTCGGCCTCTGATCTCACTGGGTCAGTCTGGTGGCCTTTCTCCTTCAGTCTGCGTCACCATGCCCTCCGCTGGGGACTCTGGTTTGAGGTCTGGGGGCAGAAGAGCCCTTCCTGTGGCTCTCCCAGTTCCCAAGGATTCTGTGGAATTCATTCAGTGATACTGTTTTTAGGGTGTCATTTCCAGGATGATTGCTCGCCTTCCTTTTTTCGTGAGATTTAGATGAGGTGTGTAGTAATTACCCGCTCCAGTGTTCTTGCCTGGAGAGTCCCAGGGCTGGGGGAGCCTGCTGGGCTGCCGTCTATGGGGTCGCACAGAGTCGGACACGACTGAAGTGACTTAGCAGCAGCAGTGTAGTAATTAACTAATGGAAGAATGTTCCTCGCTAGTTTCTTTAGGTACATCTAAGGTCTGGTGCTATCAAGTAGATATCTGTGCCTCTTTTGTTCTTGAGGGGTAGGATAAATTCCATGATTCTGATTATACCATTACAGTTTATTTTTCACTAATTACCTTTGAAAATACAGCATTGATAATGCCTGTAACTTTTGTGTTCTTTCCATTTCATTTTTGTCATATTCACAAGACAAAAAAGAAAAAAATTTCCAGAAAGCTTGTCGTGTCATGAGGGAGGCTTCCTTGGCTTTTCCTGGATCTCCAGTAATTTATAAGGTGGAGATTGGCCCTCAGAAGGGAATTGAGAGATGTGGTCATGTGTTTAAATCTTGCTTTGTAGTAAACTTATTTTAAAGTAGTGAGAAATTATGAGTGAATTCCATAAAGTTAGACCCAATAAAGGATGCGATTTTCTATGTGCATGTTAAAAGAATAACCCTTTATTTCTATTCCATCAGAGACTAACTCATGCGTTTTAAAAATCCAAAAGCTGTGTTTTTTTATAAGTAAGCTTAAGGTATATGGTGTAATGTGTTTTTTTAAAGCCTTAGGGTACACTGACTGTTGATTGAATGAAAGGTTTATTACAGTTATGAATAAGCATAAATGTCAGATTCTGAAATGATCGTCTCCATTGATTTTTGTTTCTTCTAATCCACGCTTGTGCCTCGAGCATTCCGGCCATGGTGGTGCAGTGGCTGGCAAGAAGAACAGAACCTGGAAGAACCTGAAACAGATCCTGGCTGCGGAAAGGGCATTGCCATGGCAACTGAATGATCCCAACTGTGAGCTGACTAGACCCTCCTATGTGTTCATAATGTTCAGACTAGGAACCTTCTTATAACAAACCTGCATTATCTTATTGTGTTTGCGTTCATGGAGAAACACTTTCTAGCTTAGGAATTTTACAGTGGTATCAATATAGGGAGATTATGTGTGTATTTCCTCCTAGCTTTATACTCTGTGTTGAATCTGTGTGTATTGGCGTTGTCATGGATGTGTGGTTTTTAGTGTCACTGTTAGCATTTCAATCTGGAGAAGCAGGTCCAGATATGATGATATGGGTGTTGCTGTTAGACAAACTGCTTATTCAAAAGTCTACTCTTAAAATGTGTTTCCAAGTAAAAGGCTGCCCAAGCTTTAGGAGGGTTTCTCACCAGCAGCTGAAAGGCCCGCTCTGTTTTACTCTCCAAGCCAGTGTTGTTCAGAGTTAACGCTTTATACTACAGTATTTCCGAATGTCTGTTGTATATTCTGCTCAACTTTAGTGGAAAGTACAGGTTCAGAGTTCCTTCCATCTCCTGCCCCACGGCATGTGTTTTGTGGGGGTGACTCAGACTGATGACAGATGAGCTGGTCAGATGCCTGGGTGTGGACATTCCGGTGTCCGGATGCTCAGATCCAATTAGTGGGTTGTTGACACCTCATCACCATCAGCCCGTGTCGTCAGAGACCATGAAGGGAGCTGGTGGGCAGACGAGCTTTCTGGTGGTTCTGCTGGAATGGAGGGTCCCCGGGGACAAGGCAGAGGCATACTTGAAGCCTGTGCTTAGCCTATGGCATCCTGTATTATTTCCCCAGAGAATTCTGTGAGCACTTAATCACAAAGTAGAAAGTTTGGGAATATTATCAAGCAATATTTTTAGGGGAAAAGGGGAAGGGATCTGAATGCTTTAAAGCCAGTTTAGTTAGCTTCTTGTTTTTTTCTTTTTCCAGACTTCAGTATTGATGCTCCTCCATCCTTTAAACCAGCTAAGAAATATTCTGATGTTTCAGGTCTTCTTGTGAGTATCATCACACCTCTATGTCATATAACACTGAACTAAAAAGGAAATTTCACTGTACCCTCTATTTAGACAGTGGTGAATAGTGACACTGATCCTGCCTGGAGCTGGTGTACTGGGAACAGGTGATGGGTTTGTACAGAAGCATTTATGCAGTTATTTAAGAGTGGCAGCGACCAAGAGTGGGGACTTCCCAGGTGGCTCGGTGGTAAAGAATCTTTCTGCCACGCAGGAAACACGGGTTCGATCCCTGGGTCAGGAAGCTCCCTGAGAGAAGGACATGGCAACCTTATTCTGAGTATTCTTGTCTGGAGAATCCCATGGACAGAGGAGCCTGGTGGGCAAAGAGCTGGGTATGACTTAGCAACTAAAAGGCAGCAGCAGCAGCCTGGGGCATCGAGTGGGCAGCCTGGAGCAGGCATTGCTCCGGAAAGCAGGAGACCTGAATATTACTTTCCTTTCCTCTCCTTGTTAACCATATGAGATACCATGAAAGAAACTTTTTTTTTTTGGCTAAAGTTTAAAAAATTCTCTGCATCTTAGAGATGATTGTACTTAAAAAAAAAAAAAAAAATTTAAACTTCTCTAAAGAGGCACTACAGTAAAGATAGTGATTTTCATATTTATTTGTAAGCATCTGAATCACTTTTCCAAATTTAAGCTTTTACAGAATCCTCTGGAGCCCACCTGCTCCCTGTGGGCCCATGTGGATCTGGTCCTCTGGCCTTCTGCCCACCCCCCAAAAAAGGGACCCCTATGGTGCTTCTAGGGGACACAGTTTTTAAACCAGCAGTGTGGTTCAATGAGTGGGACTTGGGCAAGTCCATGAACCTCAGTGTACCCCAGAGAATCTTGTTTCCTTATTTTCAGAATGTGGATGAAGTATAGAAGTTTCTAGAACTTCGTCATGCTTTTTCATTATTGTTAAATTTGGAAGGTGGGCTTCTTCTCATAACTGTGGAAATAATGAGACACTTTCATTTTTTGAAGCCCATCTACCTCATTTAAATTCTTTACTTTTTTATGAAAACATATGACTCCAACCTCTGTAACAAACTAAATTAATGGTATACATTTTACGCTAGGAAAGATTTTCTTTTTATTCGTTTTCCTCTCTGAATTAGTTGTATGCTTTTAGCTTGTCTTCCAGAGAGGAGCAGATACTCTTCAGACTTGTTAACACAGACCTAAAATATAACGAGCCCAAGAATCAAGGAGAGTAGAAGTGGAGGGAGCGGTGTGTGGGGGTTATGTGTCTGGCGGGCTCTTCCTTTTGGTCTACTCATGGGCGTGTGTCTCTTCCGAAAGGTCCCCTGAGGGAGCTTCCATTTGAGAGAAGTGTAGTTTTAGGCTATCTCCTGTCTCCTGCCAGAGAATAGTTGCCTTGTATATTTGACCCATTTTAATCGTTGTTTATGGAAGGAGAACTAGTCTCACACCAGTTATTCTTTTCTGGCCCAAAGTGGAAATTTCTCCCTGTTCCATTTTGTGCTGAGCTTGTAGCAGCCATGGTTTATGACTTGGAGGGTGGCCCCTTGGAACATAGCTTTATCCTCACCGTTACCAGGCAGCTCATCCACTGCTAGTACAGTGGTTTTTACACATTGAAAGTGAAGTCACTCAGTCGTGTCCAACTCTTTGCGACCCCTTGGACTGTAGCCTACCACGCTCCTCCGTCCATGGGATTTTCCAGGCAAGAGTACTGGAGTGGGTTGCCATTTCCTTTTCCAGAGGATCTTCCTGATCCAGGGATCAAACCCGGGTCTCCTGCACTGTAGGCAGATGCTTTACTGTCTGAGCCACCAGGGAATTTTGTTCATGTTGAAAAGCATTGTTCCAGGCCTCTTTATGCCATTGGTAAAGGACTTGTCATGTTATTCATAACCTTTTGCCCCACTGTATGTAAGAATTAAGACATTCTGAATATACAAAGAACTCTACCAAATCATTGAGGGGCTTCCCTGGTGGCTCAGATGGTAAAGAATCTGCCTGCAGTTTCAGATTTGATCTCTGGGTCAGGAAGATCCCCTGGAGAAGGGAGCAATCCCATAGAAGAATCAACTAAAAGATTATGAATAGACAGTTACGAGGAGGAAATGCAGATGTTCGGTGTCACTGAAACTGATAAATAGATGTTCGGTTTCACTGATAGTGAATAGGGGAGAAATGAAGACATTGGCTTCTATGCCTTGCCACCAACATACAGAAATGACAACTTCCTATATGGTTGTTTTGCGATGGAGTTACATTGGCACATATTCTTGGGAAAACAAATGGTACTACCTAGGGAGACAGAAAAGTAGAGGCCTACAATGTAACAACTTGTCTTCCAGCCAGTGCCCTGCTGCTGCTGCTGCGTCACTTCAGTCGTGTCCGACTCTGTGTGACCCCATAGACGGCAGCCCACCAGGCTCCCCCATCCCTGGGATTCTCCAGGCAAGAATACTGGAGTGGGTTGCCATTTCCCTCTCCAGTGCATGAAAGAGAAAAGTGAAAGTGAAGTCGCTCAGTCTGTCCGACTGTTAGCGACCCCATGGACTGCAGCCCACCAGGCTACTCCGTCCATTGGACTTTCCAGGCAAGAGCACTGGGGTGGGGTGCCATTGCCAGTGCCCTAGAGAAATAGTATGTACAAGGAGCTTCATGCAGAAATGCTCATGAGAAAACGTGCAAGGAAAACATTGAAAGCAACATAAAGGTCAACGGGGGTGGGGGGCGCTTCCCAGGGGGCGCTAGTGGTAAAGAGCCCACCTGCCGATGCAGGAGACTTAAGAGTCGCGGTTCAACCCCTGGGGTCGGGAAAATTCCCTGGAGGAGGGTCCGGCAACCCAGTATTTCTTGCCTGGAGAATCCCATGGACAGAGAAGCCTGCTGGGCTGCACAGCCCATAGGGCCACAAAGAGTCGGACACGACTAAAGTGACAGAGCACGCATTCAGTGTGGGGTCAGAGGTTCATCCTGTTCTGTGAGGTTGATGTATATGTAAAAACAGGGATAAACTTTTACGATGTGGTACAAAGCAGTGTAAATGCACGGTACTACCAAGCAAGAATCAATACCCAGTCACTGGGTGCTTCTCGGGCATATGTGCGTGTGTGTGTGTGTGTGTGTGTGTGTGTGTAAGAGTAAGAGTATATAATATAAAGTCTGGAAAGGTGCCCACCTAGCAGTGGCTTCCACAGGGGAAGATAAAGGACTTGTTGTTTGGCCACTAAGTCATGTCCAACTCTTTGCAACTCCATGGACTGTAGCCCTCCCAGCTCCTCTGTTGATGGGACTGCCCAGGCAAGGACATTGGAGTGGGTTGCCATTTCTTTGGGGATCTTCCGA
Organism: Oreotragus oreotragus; assembly: GCA_006410675.1. NCBI lineage: Eukaryota > Metazoa > Chordata > Mammalia > Artiodactyla > Bovidae > Oreotragus > Oreotragus oreotragus. The sequence goes on from SJYX01015405.1 coordinate 214,038, forward strand.
ATCCAGGGATCGAACCCAGTCTCCTGCTTGGCAGGCAGGTAGACTTATAAAAGGAGACTTTAGTCTTATTGGCAATGTTTTTCTTTCTTTTTCTTTTTTTTAAGAAAAGAATATGTTCACCTGCTACTTGTATAAATTAAACTTATGTAATTAAAAAATAAAGCCAGGCTTGTGTTTACACTGACGCGTCTGTGCCAGTGAGGGGCTGTTTCCCTGTGTGGGGGCCTGGCTGGAAGGCCCGCAGGGTCACACCTGTGTTGAGCCCCGGTTACAAGGCTGTGGAAAGTGCTTCGGTCCTGGGGGAGGTGGGGGCCAGCGTTCGCTGCCCAGCTCCCTGCAACAAGGGAGGTGTTAAAGCCACTTGCTCCCTGCGCTCCGGGAAGGGGGGCTTGGCTTCATTCAGGCTGGAGGGACGGAGTCCAGAGGAGGACAGACCACAGGAGTCCAGCTCCCTGCTCGTTCATCTCTGGGGGGTCACCG